>ML685819.1:6623298-6886240 GCA_007922175.1 Pelusios castaneus | reverse complement strand
GATAAATAAATCTGTTAGTCTTTAAAAGTGCCACAGGACTCTGTTGTAGTTCTTACTCCTGTATGTCAATTAGCTAAACTTGAGGCTAAGAAGTCTTTGTGTTCTCTCTCTCAAACTTCTGAAATCTGAATGTTGGCATATGAAGCATCCAGCTTATGGTCGTCATTTGGTTGCCCCTAGAATATGTGTGCTACATCATTCTTTCATAAACAAGGTTGTTTCCACTGGTGTGAACACAGTTGCACCACCAGTTGGATTAGATTTGCTTAAGACAAGCATAACAACTGTATGTTCCTTCTTTGTGCACTGTAGTGTGCATAGGAATTGTAGGTATAGAAGCGCCTTCAGCATGAATAGTTCTTTTATTACTATCTCATATTTTACTAGTCACTCCTGCTTAGCTAAGTACCTAGTCTCTTTCCCAAGTGGTCTTTTGAAATCTCTGGTAAGCCACTGTTTCAAAGCACTGTGCTATGAACTGTGGAATAGATACCAAGAAGCCAATACAGGTCCAACTACATAGTGTAACATAAATGTCAATATTGAGCAAAGTTCCAACGGAAACAGCAGGGTTAGTGTGGAAACCATAGATATTCACATTTGTGCTATCCCACCTGTTCACTTGCCCAGTGGTTCCAGAGCCATAGCAAACCTGTTTTTCTTCCTCACTCCCTCCTTTGAGTCAAGAGAATGAGACTTGCAAACAATTGATGTAGTAAATGTTTTCTACATAGGAAAATGTTCTCCTTTTTGTGAGCCACGAATTTCTTTCAAATGGGGTTGGTGTCTCGCTTTTCAGAAGGGAGCTGAACATCTGTCAAGATGTGCATTTTTAACCAGTGTTTACCAACACACTAAAACTTGAGTGCTTAATTTAGAAAATTGTTCTATCTTCTTTAGAAATTCTGTGTTTCAAATCGGGCTTAAAATAAGTGTTTTATATTTCTTTGGTAAAAAGAGAGCTTCTGAATTCTGTTTCTTTCCCTCAGTATATAATCTAATATGTATGCTTTTCCTCTGGTTTATAGGAGCTGGTGGCTTCTATTCAAATCTATTTTGTCTCAGGTATACTCTGGTAACCTAATGTTTTGTTAAAATATTATAAAGAATTTGTTTGTGTTTCAAGGCACAGGATGATTTGGAGTGGTCCAGAAAAAGAGAGCTTTGTCTTACTAGTATGTTTTTGTATTTATGTGGGGGAGGGGGGTTTAATGGACCAAGGGAGTAATTATTTTGGGAATCTGGAAAACACAGCATTTTTAGGTTCTGATGTGCTTTATCAAGTATGTTTTTGATACCAGAATGGTAGTATAGTATGAAGAAAAAATACTTGACCTTCAGTGTGGAGAATCAATTTTTTTTTGGTTCTAAACTGATTGAAATATATTTAACTTCAGAGGAAAAGTGCTTTATGCTCTCTGAGAGGCATGTGTTCACTTACATATAAAGATTGTCATCCTATTACTTTTTCCTATGTGAAATATATAATGTCATCAGTTTTTTATTCATTTAGGAGGAGCTAAAATGCCTTCGCTGAGTGAACTGGACTTCCTTTTTTCTTCAATGTAGACTCATTGGGACTGTTTGTGCTACCAGAGTTTGTGCTACCCACAGGATCATATATTCAGTGTAGAGGGCTTTTTGCTGTATCTTTGTTCAGCTTAGTTTGAGTTATGAGTTAGATACCGCCTTTGCAAGTCAGTCTTCCATTTCTGGAGCACAGGAAATAATACTATTTATTTATTACCATTTTGCAGAGAAACCCAATTTTGCACATTCTTGTGACATTTGTGGCAGTTCAGTTGTGTATGGGTAGAAGGAATCCAAATGTCCATGTTCTGCCTTTCTGTGCCAGCACCATTGTTTCACTGTGTAATATGGCACTGGCCATTCTACAAGTGTGAGTAAAATATCCACAGAATTTAATAATCTGGTCTAATGCCTTTAAGACTAAAGGTCTCAGCATACAATGCTTCATCTTGATCGGAGCAAACGTAACATGGAACATTGCATGCTGGAACTATTACACAGACAGGGCCGTTCGGGGGGGGGGGGGCAATGGGGCGATTGCCCCAGGCCCCGTGGTTACATGGACCCGGCGCTGTCCCGCTCCCAGCGGGGCAGTGAGGGGCCTGCACCGCGGCCTGCTCACGGCCACACTCTTCCCTGCAGGGAGCCGAAGGCAGCGGGGCGGGCTGGGAGCACTAAGCCTGGCCTCTGGGCTATCTCTCCCAGCCCCTGGCCTGCCCCATGCGGCCAGAGCCATCTCTCACCAGCAGGGTGCCCTCGACTGGAACTGGCTCCCGGCGGCGGCCTTGGGTCCCTGGCTGGGGCACGGGCCGCAGCAGCCTGGGGTCCCGGCTGCAGCTGGCTCCCCCCACCGGCAGTCTCCGGGCTCGAGCCCGGGGCCGGCTCCCCCCCGCCGGCGGCCTCAGCCTCCCCATTAAGGCTGGCTCCCTGGGGGGTGGAGCGGCTTGCCTCCCCTCCAGCATGGGGGGGACGGGGCCCCGCCTAGGCCAGTTGGCCCTGGGCCCTGCTCCCCGCATGGGACGGCCATGTGCACAGATGACATAGATACGTGAGAATTCAGAACAACCCTCTGATTCATGTAAGTCATTAATGAATCCCTCAGATGGCCAAAAAGTTGGGTTATGTCTGGGTTAGAATACTTGTCACAAATGCAAAGGCTTTCAAAATAATGAAATTGTGTATGGTATTAGGTATTTTTCGGTTGGCCTGAAAATTCTGGGGCCTTTCTGTGGGCTTTGAATGTAATGTCAGTAGAGGTAGATTCTAGTGTTTAAGAGAAATGGCACCTGATGTGATTTCTCTATGGCAGGTTGGCTTTCTCTATACAAGTTGGCATCCTTTTCCTTGCAGAAAGAGCTGTGTGAAGTAGTCATGGGCTCTGTGACTGCATATATAGTAAGGCCTAATCTGTACTATGGAGTTAGTTTGATGTAGATTGCCTTGCTTTGACCTATGTGGGCAGGTGTCTACACTCAAATTTCACTGTGATGTAAGTGTGCCAATTCAGTGATGCAGTAAAATGACTTCCCTGAGTGGTGTAAAGTCATCGTCGATTTACTGAGTCTGACAGTGAGAGTAGATACTGCATGACCTAGGCCGTCCCTGACAGTTTCCCAGCAGCTATTCCACAATGCTCCATTCTGTGCAAAAGTGACTAATCTGGTCACAGGTTTAAACTGTGCTGCTCAGGGGTCACAGAGACAGGAAGCTACCTCCGACCTCTGTCAGAACCTCTGTGTGTTTTTGAAGTGCTTTTTTTCCTGATGGCCCACATGGACAAGCATATCTAGTAGCGCCCCCCCCCCCCCCATTTTGTGTGCAACTGTCCAACTGACCAGGCAGGCTCCATGTAATAGGTACAGAACTGTTTGGAGTACCTAGGAAATATTGGATCTCCTGAGCCTGTGGAGAGAGGAGGCTATGAGAGCACAGCCACAAACCAGCTATAAAAATTTGGGCTTTGGTAAGCAGCTTGTTTGGGAGAATGCAGCTAAAGGGGTTTGACAAGGATTAGCAGCAGTGATGCATGAAAACAAAGTCATGTTACTAGGGATACTTACAAGGCCATGGAGTGCAACAGTATCCAGTGAGGAGCTGCAGACCTGCTGTTTCTACATGAAATTGCCTGCCATACTTGGTAGACACCATCAGAACCCCACTGATCACTGTAGATACCTTGGAGGAGTTCATGACTGAGACCTGTGCCATGACCAGCCAGGAGAAAAGGCAGGAGGGGGAGAGAGGTGGTGAGGGATCTCCAGCCATGACAAACTGAGGACCTATTTGAGATTTAGCCATAGTCTAGCCGTTCCATCCAGAAAGGCACAGATGACCCTGATGAAGGAAAGGGAACTCAGGTAAATGTGTGCATGCGTTCGTTTCTCCTTACAGTGCTTAAATACAAAAATGACATCTGGCCCATCCCCAAACTAACAGGACACAGGTATTGATTGAGTTTTCATTCTTTCCCTCATACAAGAAGAGAAAGAGGTACAACAAATGGAGGTAAGTTGGCATCTGCTTGTCATTCCCCTGTTGGGTTATGTGGTGAGGGGAGGCCTTGCAGAACCCTTTATGTATGTAGGGATGTCCCTTGTAGCCTTCTGAGAGAACTTCATAAACTTTCCTGGAGATACTCTGAAAGACTTTCCCAAACATTTCTAAGGATAGCTGCATTATTTCTTCAGTAGTCAGATCATTTCTCTTGCCACTGTGCAGTGAATTCGGCTGCCACGATTGCAGTAAACGAACTAGTCCAGGCAGCTTTGGGATGCAAGTAATAGTTGTGTTTTCTTGCTTCTGTGACTCTCAGGAGTGAGATCAGCTTAAATCACCACTGCCTGTGAAATAGTGTCAATATTCAGTGCCACTGCCTTATATTTGTGCCTGTGGAATAGGAAATTCTTTAGTTTTATGCAACAGAAAATCCTTCCCTTGACTCCTGGAAGGTCAGTCACCGTGGCAGCAGAGTGGTGCTGAGTTTAGGTTCTCCAAAGCTGAAATGTCCGATTTCTTACGGAAATCTTTTATGGGAATAAAAAAAGAGAGTTTTGAAACACATCTTTCCTCTTCTATTATGACTGTAAATTCAATGTTACATCTGTGTGCCTATCAGCAACTTTTGGTACAGTGGCCTTGAGGGTTCCCCTTCCACACCCGCAAAATGTATAACCCTGATGAGGATGACTAAGAAGGACCTTTTCCGTGGGATCCTGTAAACCAGTGCTGCAATATGCTGTGAAAAATGAGCTTGGAAGAAAGACAAAAATGATTGACAGCATTGAGAAAGAGAGGATGGTCAAAGAAAGGAAATGCACCAGAATGTAATGGCTCTTTTCAGACAGTAGCTCAAATGTTGCAGACACTGATTGACCTACAGGTACCAAAATCCCAGACTCTCCACATTTTGCAGTCCTTGGAGAACTCCTTGATTACTGCTCCTTACACCCTGCAACGTATTATGTGCTCTTACAGAGTGCATTGGTACCCCTACAACGAGATGCCCAGGGACACAAGAAAAACCGCAATTTTGTATAGACTGACTTGTGAGAACTGTAGTTGGTGCACGTTTAGTCACAACAGTTTACATTTGTGCACTCAAATTAACTTAACTATTGTATAATTACCCAATACTCAGGTTTTGTGTGTGAATGTGTTTTTATACTGATATACACCAAATATAAAATAAAATGAATTGTGCTTAAGGCCTTCCTACATATAGAATTTACCCCAGTTTTAACTACGCCCATTTCTAAATGAGAAATTTGTACTGATTGAACTAAATATTACCATCTTATCGTAAATGTAAATGTGGCACTCTTCTTTTTCCTTATACTGAAAAACATCCATTCAAGAGCAGTTGCAGTAATATAATTAAATGAGTTTAGTTAATTAAATTGGCAACATTTACTCATGCAGATAAGACTTAACCAAATTGTATGTATGAAACCAAATCTAAACTAGTGCAGACCTTGGGTGTATGTCATAGAGGTAATTACATTTCATCCAGTTACCCCTGTACTGAGCCCAGTAACTTGTGTGATAAAACCATGTTATGATTGGAAGTATTGATGGCTGTCATCAAGCAAGACTGTGATCTACAGACAATTCCAGACTTAGTTCCATGCACTCTTCTTTCAGGCTGAATAGAAGGAGCATTTAAATGCCCCTTTATGTAGCGATATCTGGAACAGGCGGCTACCAGCAGCGGCAATAGGCCACATGGTGAAACTAAACCAGGGGGCTGAAGGAGTTAGGGATTGATTGGTTGTAGCTGTGTGTGTGTGTCTGTGTGAGGCAGAAATTTGAGGAGAATCAGAAGACAGTGAAAGAAACAGTAGAGGGTATAACCTTGGAAGGATGCCAAGAAACAGGGCTGTTTCTGTGCACAGTACTCAATGAAAAAGCTGAAGTGGGTTTCTGAAGAAGGACAATTGCTTTGTTTCTACTGTGTTCAGGGAAGCAGGACTTCATATACATTTTTGTCAATAAAAAGGATTGTGCAGTTAGCACCAAAGAAATACGTGAGTCATCACTTTTCTCCTATTAATGGAAGCAATCAAAGAAGTTTCGAAATATTATTTAAGAGCCTGGGCCAACAAGGCAACAATATCATCCTGAAGGGTATTCTGTCTTGACTTCAAGACATAAAGTGATGGAGAATCTATTACTTCTCTGGGGGGTTGATTCCAAAGGTTAATGACACTCACTTGGGGAAAAAAAAGTGCCTTATTTCTAAGTTGAATTTGTCTGGTTTTAGTTTTCAGCCATTGATTCTCATCATGCTGTTCCACATTAGAATAAAGCATTTTCTCCCATTAAGCTATTTACACAGCATAATCATCAACTCTAGTCTTGTTTTTGATCAGCTAAATAGATTGAGCTCTGCAAATCTCTCTGTGGAAGGCAGCCCTCAAATCTTTTTTGTGGCTATTTTCTGCTTCATCTCCAATTATTCAACATTAGTTTGTAAATGTGGGCAAAAGAACACTCTGCAGTTCTTGAGTATTGGTCTTCCCAGTTCTGTATACAGAGGTAAAATTGCCTCCCTCCTCCTATTTTCTCCTCCCCTATTTTTATCTCCAAGGATCACATTAACCCTTTTCCCCGTGGCATTACAGTGGGGGTGGTGGTGTCTACACTGCTGGTGGCATCACCAGTGGTACAGGACAGATTTTTGTGGATTCGATTGAGTGGCAGTGAAGACTCGCTCAGTTGAACCTGGAAGTTGACCCTGTTCATCTATCTGACAAGTAGCATAGCAGTGTGTCAAAGGGAGGGCGGTTTCTGTCAGTGCAGTGCACTGGAGACATTGCAGTAAGTTGGGTGTTAGGAAGTTGACAGGAGATACCAAGTTACTGTATGTAGCTTGCGTTTCTCCTGTTGACTGCTTCCAAAATCTGTGGCCAGGTCTGGAAGCTCATATTGAGTTGCTTGTCCATTATGACCCGTAAATCTTTTTCAGAGTCATTGCTTTCCAGAATTGAATTCCCCAATCTGTTAGTGTGGCCTACATTCTTTGTTTCTATATGTATACATTTAGCCATATTAAAATGCATATTGTTTGTTTGCGCCAAACTTACCAAGAGATCCAGGTTGCTTTAACCTTTACTCTTCATTATTTACCATTCCCCAATTTTTGTGTCTCCTGGAAACTCTATCATTGGTGATTTTATGTTTCTTCTAGGTCATTAATAAAAATGTCGACTAACTTAAGGCCAAGAGCCAATCCCTGAATGGTCCCACTAGACATACACCCTCTCAATGATGATTCCCTGTATAAAATTACACAGTCCTATTACAAGCCATGTTAGTCTAGTTCAGCAAAGCAAACAGGTAGTCTAGTGGGACTTTTAAAGACAACAAATGTATTTCTTCTTCAAGCGATGTCTGTGTGCGCTCCACATCAGGTGTCATCACGTCCAGCGTGCAGCCCCCCCACGTCTCCCCCCATTCTACCCTGAACTCCTGGTCTTGTGGAAATTTTGGGAATATATGTGTGTGGGTTATTCTGTGTTTTGTTTTTGTTTTTCCTTTTAAATCTGGGGCTGTCTTTTCCATAGATTTTTCCACCCCCTCCTACTGATTTCTGTGACAGCTGAGGGGAGACCTTGGTAACCTGTTTCCAGTGGAGCTGTGCAATCTGGTAGTAGGCATGGCAATGGAATGCTAGAACAAAAAGTATGGACTGTCGATGCAAATCTCCTGAGATGAGCCACGTTTGGTAGTGGGCTTCATAGTCCTTTCCATTTATCCCCACAACAAGATGTTACTGAGGAGTCCTTATGAGGCAGTCCTTGTGGAGATTTCCTTCTTTTTCCATGGGTTTTTTTTTTTTTTTTTTTTTCCCCCATGTGATGGGATGCATTGGGCTGAAGGAAGACTCAGTTCCCATTCTGAAGTTTTAGCACTTTTAAGACTAAGCACAACAAATACATGCAATTTGCCTATTTGTAATGTAAAACAAAAACTACGGACATCTGATCTTTATGTCCTGTTTAAAAAAAAAAAAAAGTCAACAGAATAACTATGTTCCTTTCCCTAGTCACTTTTTATTCCTGGTTATGGCGTTCCCGAGGTCCAGTTGCCAATTATCTCTCTTAATATCCCTGACCTTAACTCCCAAAATGGAAAGTTGTACCAGTACAGCACCTAGTATGAACACACTGAGGTCCATATAGCCCCATATATTGGTATAAAAGTGCCTTTTATCTGTATAGCTTATTCTGCTTTCTATATAGCAGTGGTTCTCAACCACTCTGTCGCGACACAAAAGTGTGTTGTGGCACAGCAGTGATTGTGTCATGAGCTAAGCCAGCCCCGCCCCTGCTGAGCTGCCACAGCAGGGAACCATGGGCTGCGACACATGCAGCCTACTTGTGTTATCCCAGCAGGCTGCTCTGGTCACCTGCATGCTGGGAGCTGGGGCCAGGCAGGGCTGGGGCATTTTTAAATCTCCTGCCTATGGTCCTGGGTCTGGCCAGGGAGTGGGTTCCTGAGGCTGTGGGGTACCCCGGGTGAGGATGGTGGTTGATGGTGGGTGAGGGGATCATGAGAGAGGGCCAGGGGAGACTGTCGGCAGAGCAGCCAGGCAGCTGAGGGAAGGAGACGGTGGGGTTGGTCTGGGGAGAAGAGATGGCAGGGTCGGGCTTGGGGAAGGGGAGAAGAGATGGCAGGGTTGGGCTGGGGGAAGGAGACGTGGGATGCAGGGCTGTTGGGAGGTGGGGCTAAGATTTGGGGGTGGGGAGCATTGGTGTGTCGCACACTTCCCAGCTGTGTCTCGACCCTGAAAACATTGAGAACCCATGCTATATGTAATAGCTATGCTGATATAAACTACCAATATAACTATCTACACTGCTGCATGCAGTTGTATCACACAAAGTATCTGTTTAAGTATAATTAATGTAGTGCAACTTTTGTGTGTAGAGAAGCCCCAAATCTTCTCCTCTCACTTTTGTGCTACACCCTGCTGCTTGAAGGGGAGACCTGAGACGTTTTAATAAATAGCACACTGCATTTACCTTCCCATTGCATTATTCTGGTCCACTTTATTTCTTGGTTCACATTTTTCTGTCTCTCTGATCTGGACATTTAGTCATCTGAGGCCTTGGTCCATTCATGAAATATTACTTTCTCTTATGTGCGTGCATGGAGGGGTGTTATATTTTAGTACCATTTCTTTTGCAAGGCAAATGCAGAGAAGTGTTAGGAGGAAAGTAATTTAATAGTGAGTTAATGAATACTTACTATAGTCTGTACCTTCACTTCTTTGGTAATCTGTCTCATTGTTGAGACCACATAGAAGGAATACAAGAAACTTAATAGTTTTTTATCATGAGATAATTGTTTATCAAAACTAAATTGAAAATTTCAGTTTTAAGAAGTTATTTGTTTTAAAGTATGCCACTTTACCAGAATTGCATTTCTCCTCTTTGTAAGAATGGAAGTTGCAAAATCTGAGTTTTAAACAGTTGAGTAGATGTTGCAATGAAAGAACAGCGACCTTGGATTGCCATCTGTCAGAGCTCAGTTATGTTAAAGGGATGTTGCATTGTTTTATTTTAGACTTGCTAAGAGGAATTATTTTTTTAAATAGGATAATTTTCCAAATATGTTATTGAGTGTTCAGCCCCTTTTATCATATCTGCTTACCTGAGATCTGTGAAGTATGTAAGATCTTAAATAAAGTTGTTGTGGGGAGATGGTCAGCATGTCACTTTCTAAATGTGTAAAAACATGGAGGAGATGCTTATTTCAGTTGAAAAATATGGAAAGCACTGCTGTAATACTTTAAAATAAGCAAGTCATTAGTGTTGAGCTTAAACTCAACACTTAGTCTATCAAGGAGGAAAAGGTAATAGAACTACAGAAATGAGCAAATGGCACCTAGCAATTTTATCAGTACAGTAGTCAAATTCATATTCATTTGCTTTTAATACTAAATTTGCCTATAACTATAAAAAGAAAATGTGTAATATTTCAATCCAAAGAAACTGAAGCCTTGTAGGGTCAATTAAATTCAAGTTCAGAAGGGTTGTGATTTCATGACTTAGCTTTTTTAGGGTAGCATATTCATTTGTGCAGGAGGCTTTCATAGGATTTGGAATTGCAGATTTTAAAAATGGTGTGGGTGTGGGTATGGGGAGAGAGAGAGTTCCTTTTTTAGGTGGCTTTTTGACTGGGTAAATACATTGCTTCCTTACATCAACCAAAGCCACCTTCTGGAATAAAATTATCAGGTTTTGGCTTTTTCATTCCCAGCTGTCTTGCCTCCCTCCTGGTACTCTTCCTTTCAGGCTACTCATTAATAGCTGTTGCTCTTGCCCATTCATCATTATGGAGTTAAAGGTTTTAGTGCCCAGATTTGGGGCTGTCTTGCTCTGGTGTCACCTTTGGCGTGGCAGCTGGCACATACAAGCACAATAAACAGAATTATTTGCAACATAGTGAGATACTTTCTCTACATACTCAGAGTTATTAACATAATAGAAAGATGCAAAATTAAAAGTGTCTTCCCGAATGTGTGTCAAGGGAATTTTTCCTGCTTTCAACACACTTTTTAATCAGTGGAAGCAAATGATATATGTAGTTCCTTTTTGAACCATTGTTGGAACTTTCCTAAAAGTTAGGTGGTTAAGTGTTTACCACAGGAAACAAACACTTCATTTTTCCCCCCTACTGTGCCCTCTACAGTTCAGGCTATATTTAGAATGCCCTCGTAGTCACTTTGAAGTCTGCCATTCTTGGACTTAACATATAAGTAAAGTAAATGGAGCTAAGTTTTTGCAGATTGGGTACTTAGATTGTAAGCTCTTTGGCTATGTCTACACTAGAAAAAAGTTAAGTCGACTTTGTTAAGTTGACTTAGTCCACTTTAAGTCGACCTAACCCCCCTTAAGTTGACTTAATAAAGTCGACTTAAGGGTTACTTCCCTGTCCACACCCATCCTTAAGTCGACCTAATGGGCGGTTCTTATTAAGTCAACTTAACCTTTCATTAAGACGACTTAAGAAATTTCTTAAGTCGACTTAATGAAAGTCTGGTGTAGACAGGAAGTAATTTAGGTCGACTTAAGGGTTCTTAAGTCGACCTAAATTGCTAGTGTAGACATACCCTTTGGGACAGGACTTACTTTTTTCCATGTGTATACAATGCCCAACATAATGAAACTCAACTTTATTCAGTTCTCTAGTTGCTACTTTAATATGAGAAATAGTCTGTTAGTTTGTTCAAAAAAGTATTGAATATTTCCACTGCATAAAGAAAATTGACTTCAGTTAAGATCTTGTGAGTGCAAGGATTCCTCTGGTGAATCCCTGTCTCCAACGAAAGAGGTGTTTTGTAAACAGCTGATTAAAGGTCTAATAACTTAGTTTCTCACTGATTCTAAATTAGGGAAACAGTTGTTTCTGGTTCATCTTGAACTCATAAAAATGAAAGTACTGAACTCAACTGTTTCTACTTTCATATACAGTTTGCCTATGATTAACTTGTGAACTTGTGTTTTCTTTTATAGAATTGAAAAAAAATAATATTATGCTGAAGCAACTTCACTTTGTGTCTTAAACATCTTGACCTGTAGGAAATGTACATGGCTTCAGAGGAGAGTGGACATACTGAAAATCTAGAGTATTGCACCCAGTATGTCACATATGATTTCTTAGTCATAAACCAATGGCTTTTCTTTATACCTGCTCACTTTCATAAATTTAGTGTTATTACCAGGTGGAACTTTAACATTGTGGCTGTTGATGAATGTTGTGAATAGAAATAATCTGAATATCTTGAAATCATGTGTTGCTTTTTTAGGGAGCTATGTCTCTAGCTGGGCTGTGAGTCATTTGGAGCCAAAATTCATGGGGAAAATATTTTCAGTTTCATTTTGTTTTGTTTGTTTTTTTCTGTGGTGGTCAATGCCATAATGTCAAAACTATCATCACTCCTGTTAGATAGTCAAGTATTATCCTTAATTTACAGGTAGGGAGTGGAAGCATAGAGTGAGTGACATGTTCACATTTGCACAGGAAATCTGTTAATGCTGGGAGTACCCCCAAAAACGTGAATCTCCCTTAAGTGCCTTAACCACAAGATCTCCTACCTTGCCTTTCTTTAATTGTTTAATTTCTGAAAAACAATTCTTAAATTGTCTAAACTAGTATACTGGTTTTTTAGTGCTAATGTAACAATTCCACTTCCCCCCTTTCTCTCTTTTCTTTAGCGCTGTGTGGTGCTGCGTTTTCTGAAGTTTTCCCCAAACCGCAGTAAGGTAAGATACAACACACTCTCCTGATTTGATACCCTTCTCCCATTGTGTTAAGAAACTCTCCACTTCAATCCCACATTAATGTCCCCTTTTATAAGGATGTCTGTTCTAGGGCGTATCCAGTCACGTTTTGGAGCCCATTAGGGAAAAGCGTTCTGCTGATTTGTTAAATTGATGCTACTCTTGGCAGTAGAGATTCGGTGGAACTATTGAGGGATTTTCAGTACAAGATATTTTTTTAAAAGCTCTAAGGAGTGGGGTGGTGCTTTTTATTAGTTATAGCTTCTACCCTTGCCTGGAATTCAGTAGTTTAGTGGTAACCCACTATATCTGTTATAAGCCCAAATATTAATCTGATGTGCTTTACAGTATCTGAAAGAGCTCGTTCATTTATGGCTTGTCTACTGGAATACTTATTTACTTGGCACTAGATTGCCATGCACTAATAGGGCCGTCTTGGGGGTGGGCAAGTGGGGTGACTGCCCCGTGGTTACGCGGGGCCCCCACTGCTGCGCTTCCGCACGCTCCCTTCGGCGGCAAGCTGAAGGCAGTGGGGCAGGGCAGGAGTGCGAAGCCCGGCCTCTGGGCTGGTCCACCCCGTTCCCAGGTGTACAGGTGGACCCTGTTGCTGCGCACTAAAACTTGTGCAGCGAACTTTGATCTACCATGCTTTGAAATGGGGCAGAATAATGCTCAGTATGGGATTTTTGGTGCATGCTAGCAAGGTCCACACAGATACTTACTGTGCAGCAGCTAGCCATGAACTAAGTGTTCCTGTATACAATCATTAAGTCTGCTCTCACTTAAGGGAACTAATTGGAAAGTGGTGTATAAGCTTTTCAAGGAAAGGACTGAGTCCTTATATGTGTTCTTATATACAGCCTCTTGCACATGGGGTACCAAAGATGAGTAGGGTCTCTGGACGCTACCACAGGTTAAAATAATTGAGTGCTTTTCTTGACCAGCAGTTCTAATCCTATTCCTTACTTCAGAACTCTTCTCCTATTAATGCTTCTTGAGTCATTGAAGGTTATCCCTCAAATGTCACAGACACTTGTTCTCAAGGTTAGAAATATTTTGATTTCTGCAGAGCAAATGCCCTTTGTAAGATTACTTTAGATCTTGTTCCAAAGTGGTCGCCGTGTTAGTCTAGTTCAGCAAAACAAACAAGGAGTCCTGTGGCACTTTTAGATCTTGTGTCAGGCCTTGGCTTTTTATTCTGTTACCACTAAAGACCTGCTGGCATCTTAAGAAAAAATTGTCAAAAACTTCCTTTATAGACAGTGTTGTTCATGTCTCTTTTCTTCACCTTGCTTTTAATGCCTAAAATCAGAATCTTTATTACTTAGCTCAGCCACTTGCTGTTCACTTCTCATTTGAACTCATAATCTTGGATTTCATACATCACACTAAGCCCTGTTTGGATGACTAATGCTATGATTTTGTTACTCATCTGTCCTGGTTCCAGCAAACACAGTGTGGCTGGGCAGCAACAAACACAGTGTGTCTACGCAGCAACTTCTTTTTGCAACAAAACAAAGTGTCAACTGTGTTATTGCACCAGCAGCTACAACAGTGCTCCTGTTAGAATTAGTGCATTTTGAGAAAAAGCTGGGCTTCCTCAGGGATATTATGTTTGTTTTGAGCCAATCACTTTGCTGCTTGACTACACATTCAGAAACAGTGGTAGACAGAACCTTAGTTGCTGGGGAGCTGACTCCTGAAGTGTTGGTAAATGAGTTCAGCTAAAAAATAAGCTGTAGAAATAGGTTAACATGTGAGCAGCAAGTATCTTATTTAAATTAATTGATTAAAAAACCCTCTAAAACCTTGATGTACTCTTTAGACCAGTAGATCTTTGTTACAGTTCTGGGGTAACTACCTCTCACTTCTTCTTGCTCTCCTTGAGGGCACTCTTACTCAGTGCTCAGGCCTCTAGCTCTCATGTTTTTAAAGACAGGAACTTACTTCCCTCTCCCTCCAGACTGGGGATTTAAGATGCATTGTGCTTATTGCAACAGATGTGACTTTAATCCAGTGCCTGTAGTTGTCCTCTCTCTCAGGGACTATGGCTGTGTTTACCAGTCATCAGTTGGCCTTCACAAAGCCCAGTATATTTATTTAATATAAAAGCATTACAGAGAAAATGTAAAATCATATGTGTTGTACATGCTCTGACACATCAAAGCGTCCTGCAGTATCCTTGAAAAAAAACTTACTAAATTAAGTTGAAGTTCCTTTGATATCTGCTGTAATGTAAGGTTATATATTAATGTAAGGTAATATATTATGGGCGGGGATTGTATATAACTTCTTGAGGGAGGAGATGAGTTGTGAACGTGGGAAGTTTATGAACTTCAGAGCACTGTATTGAGCAATGTACCAGACAAGAATGGATTTTTGGGGCAGACAGTGTCAAGCGGTTTGCTCTGGGAATCTTTCGGGGCAAATTCCCCATTTCTGGTTATACAGAAACCCAGTCTTTTGAATCTCTGGCCTGAGAAGACACCCAATATCTGCTGATTACCTGTTGGGGTGGGGAGGGAAAGGGAGGTCTCAAGATCAAATGCCCAAGCTATATAAAGCTATATAAAGGAAAGGAAGGACTAAAGGATAAAGAAGAGACTAACCATTCATGAGGGTGTCACTGCGCCATGTGGCTGGGTCTGTGTTATTGGTGGGAAGTTGGTTCGGGAGCTATGTCCGTTACAAATTTATAATTGCAGAAAACCAGTATCTCCAGTAAGCGTATTAGGATGTGTGTAGGTGCTTACTGTTTTCTCTGGACTGGCTTAAGAATCAATGTCCTTGCTTATAAAGAGCTACTGGCATGTACAGCTGTTCATACCCTTTGGAGAGAGAGGAAAACACAGCCACTCAGCCTGTTTAGGCAGTGTGGCTTGGAGGGGAATATCACGATGTAGGCCTGGAACTATGCAGCCTGGGAAGATTGTGGTCAGGAGAGAGAGAGATGCAGCTCTCTGCCTAAGAGAGGTAAGAGCTGAGCAACCTAAAGTAGGTGCCTCTGGTGGACTATAGAGAGAAAATACATGTGCAGTTGCCCTGGACTGTGAGATACATGTTAAGCTTTCCAGGTATTACCTGTCATCCACATGGGATAGTGGTAGGTCCGTTCACAAGCCTCTGTGATTATCTTATGTACCCAGGGTATCTGGCACATCTCAGTATAATAGTCTTGAAAGTTTCCATGCTTCCAAGATCTTAAATCTGTCACATCTTTCCTTCTGGAGGATAAAGAACAGTTCTTGGCAGGCAACAATACAAGGTGAGAGGGAAAAAGTGAGTCATAAGTATTCTTTCATAAAAATAAATTGGAAGTTTACCAGTTTTCCAAACTCCTTAAACTACATTGTTCCCCAAGTATTAGTGGCTCTGATTTAAGATGAGCCAAGCTAATGAAATAATAGGTAATAACTGACACCAAGGTAGGGTCACTATTGTATGTGTCTAATCACTCCATAGTCTGAGTTTCTTAGCTAGCTGTGAAAATAATAAAACAAAAAAGGAGTCCTGTGGCACTTTAATAGATTTTGCCACAGGACGACTTTTTTCTTGTTTTGCAGACATAGACTAGCACAGTTATCCCTCTGGAAGTTGTGAAACAATGTACTCTGACGTTTAAAGAAACAGAGCAACATTACTTGCTGTAGTGATCAGGACCCAGCCTAGTCAGTACTCGAGACTCCAAAAGCTATTTTTTCTATAGAATAGAGTGGAATGCCATGCAAAAATTAGACTTCCAGACTTTTCTAATGACTGCAGTGAGCGTGAGATTGTGCATCAAGTACACATTCACTTGTGCCTCCTGTGAATAAATGTTCTGTTTGCAATTACTGGGCAGAGTTATGCCTCTGACCCCATGGGTCTTATAACGGAGCCTATATCTATTGTAGGCTCCATTCTGTACATTACTTGTTTGTATCTAAGCCACTAGTTCCCAACTTGTGGCCTGTGGGCCAAAAATGGCCTGCTGGGTCTTTCACAGTGTCCTGCTGCTCCCCTCCTACTGGCTGCAGAAAGGAGCTGCTGCCTAAGGACCTAGGCAGAGTGTGTTGCCATCTACAAGACTGGTGCATGCTCCTTACTGCAGCCAAAGGCATGGGAGATCAGCACTCCTGTCCCCTAGACTGTAGCAGTGAGGACAGCTAAGTGCTCCACTTGGACCCCAGAATCTATGGATCCCTGTTGGGGCCAGAGGGAGGGGAGATCAGTGCTCTGTTCCCCTAGCTCCAGCAGAGAGTGAAGAGCTTTTCCTGGGTCCCTAGGCACTGGGGTCCCTGCTGGAGCCAGAGGAAGAGGAGCACTGATCTCCTGTCCCCATGGCTGTACAAGGGAACCACTGGCTAGGGACCCAGAAGGCATGCATCAGGATGTGTGCAGTTTCCCTGCTGCAGCCAGGAGGATTGGAGAGCAGCGAGGACGTCTGTCTGGCTACGGTGGTGAGGGGTTGCTGGTAGAGACTGGTGGATCTTGAGGGTTGTAAAATTTATATCTGTCCTCAGGCCAAAAAGGTCGACCCACTGATCTAAGCCAATAAAAGTTAAACTGATTTTCTTGCTCTGTTATTCATCCAGGTACTTTTCACTAAATTCCACTTGGTTATCAGTATATTTGCAGTTGTTTCATCTCTTTTCAGGTACAGAATACTTTAAATCAGGGAATTGGAATAAATTTTACCTTTTAAAGTGGCAATTTTATTTCTTCCCCATTCCTTTGAGAGAAATAATCTTGATAGTTGGGTGACCTTGATATACTTTTCAGCCATTAGGTTGTGGCTCTATGCTCTCTGCATTTTTTCAGAGAAGAACATCAGGTCTTGCAGTCTCAACTGAGCTACCTAGAGACAGTCCTCTTCTTTTTGTTTCTCATAATGTTTAAGATAAGGACTTCTAGGATGGTGTCTCAACATATTGGGGTGAGAATGGGGGATGACAATTCCATGATCACATACATCAAGAATTTGGAGACAAAATATGTTAGGAATATGTTGTTTTGCTGAATATTGTGTCATCCCTACCAAGCTTGAAAATATTTTATTGGTAGCATTGACTCAGTCATAAAAGGATATTACTTGCTAGCTTGAAGAAATAGAAATATGAAGATACTGCATTTGAATTCTTCCAAAATATTTATTTAGATTATGTTCGTAAAGATTTCACAAAATTTTATCTAATTTTGTTTTATGAAATTTTAGTTTTGTTCTTGGTAATGAAGTCAGTAATCCAAAATGCTGTAAACACTGGCATAAAAGGATCTTGTTATGAAGAGTTCCGCTTTTGTTATTTCAAATTCCTGCAACTTTGTTAACTCAAAATTAAGTTTTTAAGCTTGGAATGTAGAATAGCCACACCAGTCACCATAGTCAGAATCCAGTGGTCTGTATTTGTATGGGTCAATACCTCACAGAAAATTTGGAGACTTTAATTGGAAGTTAGCAGACATTAATTCACCCATTAAGAAATTAGTCCTTTACATTTCTTTGAAAATAGATAGCTGAAGAGCTAGTTTAAAACTTAAATTCATGCAGTATTATGCTCTAAAACACCTCTATCCACCTAAGCTTTGGATATTGTTTCACTTAAATGGCATCCCCTGAGGTTTAAGAATGTGTGTACTCCTCTCTTACATTGGAATAGAGTTATTTTGTTAAGGTAGATGAAGGCTGAGGCCAAAATCCTTTTCAGTGTTCCATTAAATAAACAGTGGCATTAATGAAAGCATTGGAGGATTACTGAGTAGTTGAATCATAGAATCATAGGGCTGGAAGGGACCTCATCAGGTCATCTAGTCCAATCCCCTGCTAAAAGCAGGACCGCTTCCACTAAATCATCCCAGCCAGGGTTTTGTCTAACCTAACCTTAAATATCTCCAAAGATGGAGATTCCACCACCTCCCTAGGTAACCCATTCCAATGCTTCACCACCCTCCTAATGAGAGAGATTTTTCCCAATATCCAACCTCGACCTTCCCAGCTGTAATTTGAAACCATTGCTCCTTGTTCTGTCCTCTGTTACTACTGAGAACAGCCTAGCTCCCTTCTCTTTGGAGCACCCCTTCAAGTAGTTGAAGGTTGCTATCAAATCTCCCCTCAGTCTTCTCTTTTGCAGACTAAATAAGCCTAGTTCCTTCAGTCTCTCCTCGTAAGTCATGTGCCCTCGCCCCCTAATCATTTTCGTTGCCCTCCGCTGGACTTTCTAATTTGTCCACATCTTTTCTGTAGTGGGGAGCCCAAAACTGGACACAGTACTCCAGATGCGGCCTCACCAGTGCCGAATAGAGGGAAATTATCACATCCCTTGATCTGCTGGCAACACTCCTACTGATGCAGCCCAATATGCCATTGGCCTTTTTGGCAACAAGGGCACACTGTTGGCTCATATCCAGTTTCCCATGCACCATAACCCCCAGGTCCTTTTCTACAGCGCTGCTACTTAGCCGATCGGTCCCCAGCCTGTAGCAGTTCATGGGATTTTTCTGTCCTAAGTGCAGGACTTTGCACTTGTCCTTGTTGAACCTCATGAGGTTTCTTTTGGCCCAGTGTTCCAATTTGTCTAAGTCTCCCTGGATCCTGTCCCTGCCCTCCAGCGTGTCTACCATTCCCCCCAGCTTGGTGTCATCCACGAACTTACTAAGCACGCAGTCTATCCCATCGTCGAGATCATTAATGAAGATGTTGAACAGAACCGGCCCCAGGACCGACCCCCTGGGGCACTCCCTTCGTTACTGGTTGCCAACTAGACATCGAGCCATTGATTCCTACCTGCTGAGCCCGATGATCTAGCCAGTTTTCTTTCCACCTTACGGTCCACTAGTCCAACCCATATTTCCTTAACTTGCCGACGAGAATGCTGTGGTAAACCATATCAAAAGCCTTGCTAAAGTCAAGGTATACCACGTCAACGGCTTTTCCCGCTTCCACAAATCCGGTCCTCTCATCATAGAAGGCAAACAGGTTGGTTAGGCATGATTTGCCCTTGGTGAATCCATGTTGACTGTTCCTGATCACTCTATTTTCCTCCAAGTGTTTCAGGATGGATTCTTTGAGGACCTGCTCCCTAACTTCTAGGTCACATCAAGATGAGCAAGGATGGCAGAGTCTATTTTATTTTGTGGTTTATTAAAATGAGTCTGTTGTCTTGCTTAATGGACAGTATCACATCTTATATTTACACCACGGCCACAATTGTTAGTTTTTCTTGCCAGTCTGGGAGGTAGGGGAAAGAGCACTTGATCATCATAGCGAGAGAATTTCAGCCCTAAAGCTGATCTTCTTAGGTCTGAAGTGTACCTGAAGAAGGCAGTTCTCCAATTTAAATGTTTAATTTTAAAATTTGAAATCCTTTTTCTTAAAACGCCATTTTTAAACCCACTTCCACGGTGGGAAGGTCTCCATGATAATGAAATAACAGTTCTGCTATTATTTCATTTTTATTTTGAAGACATGTTGAGTGGAACCAAATGAATTTTTTTAAGTGATTTAGATTTACTGACCATGTGCACGGCATTTAAAATGTTCAAGAGATGTTTGTGCTTTGTTCTTAACTGTTTGGTTTTTTTTTGTTTTTTTTTAAAGTTTTGCTAGTGCCTCTTATAATGCAGCTTAATTTCAAGTAGATTGGCTAATTATAGACATCATCTGCCACATTTCATTTTAAAGTTGTCTAAAATTCCAGAAATGTCATGCATAAATTTTAACCAAGTATCTATTTTAACTGTTCTGCCTAAAAATGCCCTCTCTCTACTCCCACTATAATTTCCTTTGGAAAGTTTCAGCCCTGGGTTTGTTTTAATATCTGTTTATTAAATATCTATAATAAAATAAGAGATGTGAAAACTTTACAGTGACAGATACATATTTTAGCAGATGACTTTCAATAAAGAAATGACAAACAGCTGTTGAATGGTCACATAATTAGCAGGTTACTGTATAATATTACCATCTGCTTAAACAGTAATAGTATTTAGTGAGAGAGGAAAAAATAAGGGCAGTAATTGTAGTTTCTTTTGCTGTTGCACTTTGTGTTTACAAATGTTACACCCTTCAGTCACTAACAACTTGCATTCCCCTATTCTAAATTAGAAAAGAGACAAAACTAATAGTTTCAATTATTAGAACTTTTAAAATATTTTTACATTCTGTGCGATGAGGAGAAGAAAAGTAAGGTTACCAGAGGTGGTAATGATGGTTGCATATTAAGCATGGAGAATCCCATCTGCGTTGATGCTTGTAGGAGTTATATTCTTTGAATTGTTAATATTGTTTTTAAGGTAACCTGATATGAGACATGCTAGTATCCATGTGTTCATTTTTTTCAGGGGTTTGCTTGCCTGTATAACAAATTATTTAGTTAGATATAGGAATGGGATTTATAATAGAGTGCTGGTAGAATTACTGTTGAGCATCGTTTATTTGGAGCATTCTGGTGGGGGAGGTTGTGTCATTATCTTCCAGTAGTTAATGATACCAATTATTTCCTAATCAGGTCTCTCTACAATATAACCCAGTTATTTTGTTTGTCTTCACTGCAGCTGCACATCTGGATGAACACTTCAGAAATAATTCTCAAGTCTCTTTTCTTCACCAGGCAGTTATTACCTCATTACGTTTTACTCTTTTGTTCTAGAAGGTTATTTACTGAAGTGCGTTTGATAGCCTTGTTTGAAAGACTTTGTTTTAGCTTTTACTTTCCAGTTAAATATCTGCAAGCTAGAAATGTTTTTTGTTTGGATATCCTCTGTTTAATTAAGTAATGAACAATGAGGCTTAAAAGGCTTTCTTATGCATTATTACCCCATTTATTAAAACAAGAGAGTTTGCATGTTACTGTACATAAGAAAAGATTGAATGATTATCATATTTTCCCCTTTTTAGGCAAGTTTTCAGTCCAATGCATCGATTTATGTATTTGTTTTGTAATTCTGTTAACAGCTTACTGTGCTTTATTAAAAGAATAAATCTGATACTCATTGCTTCCTCTATGCAGACTGTGATCACAGCAGCCTAATTAAGGTGGTATGGGGTTAGAAAAATGTTTTTCTGTTTTGATCCTTCAAATTAGAGGTTTGAAGTATCCATACCTGCTACTTAGCCAATATTTTAACAGTTTATAGACTAAAAAAAGTTAGTAATAATCTTTAATTCATCTTGCACTCCTTTCTAATATTTCTTTGTATATTAATTATTTTAAATTGGGAAGCTTGGAGAGAAATGGAAAAATAAGAGTTCTTGGTTTGTAAATTGTACTTTTATAATCTGAAATATTATATTTACACTTTCAAATCGTATCTTTCTCTGTTAAAAAACAAAATCATGAAACTGTTGCCTTAATAAATTAGTTCCTTGTTTCCTGTAAAGGTACTTTGCAAACAAAAAGGCATGACTCCTGCCTTGAGGAACCTGCAGCCTAGAGTCAGACAGATAAATTAGTTAGGGAGGAGATGTTAAAACATAGTATGGTTACCTGAACAAAATGTATCTCTGTAAGATACATTTTTAAAAAGGGCATGGGAAGTACTTCAGAATCATAGAATAATAGGGTTGGAAGGGACCTCACGAGGTCATCTAGTCCAACCCCCTGCTAAAAAGCAGGACCACTCCCCCTAAATTATCCCAGCCAGAGTTTTGTCTAACCGAGCCTTAAAAATCTCCAAAGATGAAGATTCTACCACCTCCCTAGATAGCCCATTCCAATGCTTCACCACCCTCCTAGTGAGAAAGTTTTTCCTAATATCCAACCTTGACCTCCCCAGCTGTAATTTGAAACCATTGCTCCTTGTTCTGTCCTCTGTTACCCTCGAGAACAGCCTAGCTCCCTCCTCTTTGGAGCAACCCTTCAAGTAGTTGAAGGTTGTTATCAAATCTCCCCTCAGTCTTCTCTTCTGTAGACTAAATAAGCCTAGTTCCTTCAGTCTCTCCTCATAAGTCATGTGCCCCAGCCCCCTAATCATTTTTGTTGCCCTCCGCTGGACTCTTTCTAATTTGTCCACATCCTTTCTGTAGTGGGGAGCCCAAAACTGGACACAGTACTCCAGATGCGGCCTGACCAGTGTCGAATAGAGGGGAATTATCACATCCCTCGATCTGCTGGCAATACTCCTACTGATGCAGCCTAATATGCCATTGGCCTTTTTGGCAACAAGGGCACACTGTTGGCTCATATTCATCTTCCCGTCCACCATAACTCCCAGGTCCTTTTCTACAGCACTGCTACTTAGCTGATCGGTCCCCAGCCTATAGCAGTGCATGGGATTTTTCCGTCCTAAGTGCAGGACTTTGCACTTGTCTTTGTTGAACCTCATGAGGTTTCTTTCGGCCCAGTGTTCCAATTTGTCCAAGTCTCTCTGGATCCTGTCCCTGCCCTCCAGAGTATCTACCATTCCCCCCAACTTGGTGTCATCCGCAAACTTACTAAGCACGCAGTCTATTCCATCATCAAGATCATTAATGAAGATGTTGAATAGAACCGGCCCCAGGACCGACCCCTGGGGCACTCCACTCGTTACCGGTTGCCAACCAGACATCGAGCCATTGATTCCTACCCGCTGAGCCCGTTGATCTAACCAGTTTTCGATCCACCTTACGGTCCACTCGTCCAACCCATACTTCCTTAACTTGCCAACGAGAATGCTGTGGGAAACCGTATCAAAAGCCTTGCTAAAGTCAAGGTATATCACGTCAACGGCTCTTCCCGCATCCACAAATCCAGTCATCTCATCATAAAAGGAAATCAGGTTGGTCAGGCACGATTTGCCCTTGGTGAATCCATGTTGACTGTTCCTGATCACTCTATTTTCCTCCAAGTGTTTCAGGATGGATTCCTTGAGGACCTGCTCCATGATTTTCCCAGGGATTGAGGTGAGGCTGACCGGTCTGTAGTTCCCCGGATCCTCCTTTTTCCCTTTCTTAAAGATAGGTACTATATTTGCCTTTTTCCAATCCTCCGGGACCACCCCCGTTCGCCACGAGTTCTCAAAGATAATGGCCAGCGGCTCTGCAATCACTTCCCCCAACTCCCTCAGCACCCTCAGATGCAGTTCATCCGGCCCCATGGACTTGTGAACATCCAATTTCATTAAGTGTTCCCTAACCTGACTTTCCATCACCGAGGGCCACTCTCCTCTCCAGTCCGCGTTACCCCGTGTAGTAGCCTGGGAGCTGGCCCGCCCCGTGAAGACTGAAGTAAAAAAAGCATTGACTACTTCAGCCTTTTCCACATCATCCTCCACGAGGATGCCTGCCCCATTCAGTAAGGGACCTACACCACCTCTGATCCTTTTCTTGTTGCTGATATACTTATAGAACCCCTTTCTGTTATCCTTCACATCTCTTGCTAGCTGCAACTCCAATTGTCCTTTGGCCTTTCTGATTTGATCCCTGCAGTCCCGAGCAATATCTTTATACGCCTCCCTTGTCATCTGTCCAAGCTTCCACTTCTTGTAAGCTTCCCTTTTATGTTTCAGCTCCCCGCAGAGTTCCCTGCTAAGCCACGCTGGTCGCCGTCCACATTTGCTGTTCTTTCTGCACATCGGAATGTTATCTTCCTGTGCCTTTAACAGGGTTTCTTTAAAATACAGCCAGCTGTCTTGGACACCTTTCCCCTTCAGATCAGCTTCCCATGGGACCCTGCCCATCAGCTCCCTAAGGGAGCCAAAATCTGCTTTTCTGAAGTCCAGGGTGTGTGTTCTGCTTCTTTCCTTCCTTCCATTGATCAGGATCCTGAACTCTACCATCTCATGGTCGCTGCTGCCCAGGTTGCCATTTACTTCTACTTCCCCAATCAATTCTTCTCTGTTTGTGAGCAATAGGTCTAGAGGTGCAAGGCCCCTAGTTGGTTCCTCCAGCATTTGTACTAGGAAGTTGTCTTCAATACTCTCCAAAAACTTCCTGGATCGCCTGTGCACTGCTGTATTATCTTCCCAGCAGACATCAGGATAATTGAAGTCCCCCATAAGAACCAGGGCCTGCGACGATCTGGAAACTTCTGTTAGTTGTCCATAGAACGCCTCATCCACCTCCTCTTTCTGGTCTGGTGGTCTGTAGCAGACACCCACCACAACATCCCCCTTGTTGCATTCTCCCCTAAACTTAACCCACAAGCTTTCAACCATCTTGTTTCCACTTTCATAGTGGAGCTCCGAGCAGTCATACAGCTCTTTTACATATAACGCTACTCCTCCCCCCCTTTTTCCCTGCCTGTCCTTCCTGAACAATTTATATCCATCCATGGCAGTGCTCCAGTCATGCAAGTTATCCCACCACGTTTCTGTTATTCCAATTATATCATAGTTCCTTGTCTGTGCCAGTACTACCAATTCTTCCTGCTTGTTTCCCAGGCTCCTCGCATTTGTGTACAGGCACCTAAGATACCGGGCCCATTGCCCTACTTTGCCCTGTCGATTCTCCCTCCTGTCGCATCTTCCCCCTTGCAATTTCTCCCGGTGTCCTCCTTCCCCACTCGCCTGAGGTATTATGACTTTATCAAGAAATAAACAATTATTTGACCCCTGCCCCCAGTTCCAACTACCCTCTCTTTTATTCCTGCTGTTACAGCCTCAGCATTCCCCAAGTTCCATCCCTTCCCCCAGGTTTCCCTCAGTTTCACTTACCTGTGGGTGTTGGTCATCTTCCCCCTTCGGACCTAGTTTAAAGCCCTCCTCACCAGGTTAGCCAGTCTGCTTCCAAATATGCTCTTCAAACTTGTCTTTTCAGCCAGCATGTTTGCCATAGGCTTTGTAGCAGAGGTGGATCGTCAAAAGGGTCTTGAAATGCAGAGAAAATAACGTCTTTTTGGGTAAGCTGGCTGACAAATGGGTGAACGAGGGGTGAGGCACTGTGGAGAGAGGTAGGTTGAAAGGGACAATTATGCAGGGCTTGAAAAAGAACAAGAGTCTTGAACTCAACACTTCAGAAAAGTGAGCACTAATGGAAAGATTTAAAAAGGTCAGAAGGCCCACCATGGAGAGAGTAATATATTTTGAATTGACTCCAAGCAGTGCCCATTCATCATCACAGTTAGGAAGCCCCCTACCAAGTGTTTAAAGAACCAAACAAAATTAGCCAGCACTAATGATAAACTTACTCTACTTCTGTCACAGACACTAGACCTCCAATATTTCATCTCTTCATTTCAAACTTTAAAGAGACAGGTTTTCCAGGTGACACCAATGTGCAACAGTTAACTTGAAAATAGTGTTCAAATTTCACTTTCACTGAAAAAGCCTTTTAAAGTTTGAGAGGAGCAGCTTGGGGTCAGTGAACCTTTTCCTAGCGTGTGGGTATGTGTGCACAGTTTTTCCTGTCTAGCTATTTCAATGTTTTTGTGTGTCTGGGTTGTTCATTCTGAATTTCAAAATGAAGCCCACTAGAAGGGAAGTCTACATGTAGGTCCACTTGTTCCACTGTACAGTGAGTAGAAGCCAATAGCTGGGGTACCTAACTTCAACAGCATATCTGGGAGATGGGAGAAAAAACAGACAAGAGTCTGGTTCTGGAGCACATTTATAAGCTGCTTATTGGGTAGAAACGTAAATGTATTGTATACCAGTTACAAGTAAAATGTGGAGGCAAATGTTTGGGAAGGGATGAGTTAGAGGAGGGTTCTGAGAGTTTGGGCTTTTAAAGCTCAAATGATCACAGACTCAATGGAGGGAAGGTTGATTTTTCTTAAACATCATTTGGGATAGAAGAACCTGATTGCATGGGAAACTACATGTACAGGTTTCCATATTTCCACATTTGAGAGCTGAAGGAAGCTTGAACTCAGTCACACACTTGCATCAGCTTCCTCTAAACCCAGAGTAATACCACTTAAGGATATGTCTACATGAGGAGACTCAGGAAGTTAAGGCAATTAAGTCAGATGTGAAATCAGTGTGAAGAAGTTAATGTGTTAAGACTGTTTCCTCTCTCCCTCCCCTGCTGTCCCCAGTGCTTTCATTCAGGAGTATAGTGCTTGTACTTAATCCAAGCCGGATGTGTATTCACTGATGCAATGTTTACTGCTGCTGGTAATTCATGCATGTTGTCAAGTTGCGGGGGATGAAGGGTCAAGGAGCAGGGTTCAACAGTCGACGTGTGTTATAATGGTGATATGGGACACGGGTGTACAATTCTAAACTTTTACTATAAATTAATATCATTTACAGTGGATTCTTCTTGGATGTTTCAAAAACACATGCATCTGTAAAATTAGTTATTGAATAAAAACGAGGTAGATCAATCAAGGACCAGTAAATTACAGCAAACAATGGGGATTTTACTCCTAAGTGAAAGCATCCACATGGGAGGTTAACATGTTTTATCTTGTCCACGTTGACTTCACATTTTTAGTTGCTGAGACTTTAACTTTCCTGAGTGTCCTAGTGTAAACGTGCCCTTTAAATCAGTCTTGAAACTGAGCTGTTAGAGTCAAGCTTGTTTACATGGGAAAACTGACTGATGGTGCGATAATTATTCTGGTATAGTTACGATGATCAATTTCTATATGTAGTCAAGTCCTAAATGATTACTTCCCCAATGCTGTCCCAAGTTGCCACACGATACTCAGTAAACTACTTTTTTTCTAAGCTCTCAAGGGGTAATTTGCATAAGACTAACAGCTCTTGCAACTGAATGCAATATGAAGATATTAAAATAATCCAGCAGATTTTTTTTGTTTATGTGCAGACTGACCAAATAGCAAAAAGCAGTTCATGTTTTTAAACTTCATATTGAGTGACCCTCCTGCTGGAGGCATTCAGCACTCAACCCCATACTCGTACACTTAAAAAAGGAAAAAACCCAACAATCATCAAAAAAGTCTCCTCTTAAAATTGCTGATGTTGTCCTAGTAATTACTTACCTGGAAAACTGTCTTTCATTTTTTACTCTTTTTCCATTGATTGTTTAATTAGACACTCTTCCTTTCATTGATCCTTATATTCAAATCACTAGTCGATTTTTGCAGTGTAGGCCGAAAGTCTGTGCTACTCTACAATTCATATGCAGATTGTATGCTCTTTTATCTTGGCACATGCCAAACAGTCCTATTTCTTTACATATCCCGTTCTTAAGACCACCACTCACAGCAAACTAACTGCATCTCCATAGCTTGTTTTGAAGGGTTTTTTTCTTGATGATAAATGTAATAGACTGACAAGTTCTAAAAGGGTAGAGGTGTTAGTCTAGTTCAGCAAAACAAACAAGGAGTCCTGTGGCACTTTTAAAGACTAACAAATTTATTTATTGCTTGAACTTTTCTCACATGAAAGCTCATGTGATAAATAAATTTGTTACTCTTTAAAGGTGCCACAGGACTCCTTGTTTGTTTTAGTAGAATGATTCTTTCTGAAATTAGTGGGCCTCAGAAATAACTTTGTCATGGGTAGTTCATTGACTCAAATCTATTGCAAAAATTCTTCAGACACCTGAATGTGCTAAAGATTTTTGTCAAGCTTAGCAAACCTTCTTTTGAACCCTGCTCTCTGTAGTTTGAGGGAGTAAAGCCCTCATATGGAATCTGTAGAAGTTATTTGTAGTTTAAAGTGTGTATAATTTCAGTTTCCAGTTCTGTTCTCTGCAGTTTAGCAATCCTAACAATTGTCAGTTAAAAGTATGATTTACTCCACTGCCCCTTGTTCAAAAACTTGCAGTACTAGCTGGGAGGTTTTTTTTGCAACAGAAGGTAAAGGGTTGCTGTGCACTGTTGTTTCCTGTAGAAAAAATGACTTCAGGTTACTATGGGCCAAAGTGACACGATGTGGAAAATCACAGAAGACTAGGAAACAACTATGTCGTAATTACTTTTAAATTACTGTACAAGTTAATTGATTCATAGATTATAAGGCGTGGGGGGTAAGGGTGGGAATGACTGTGATCGTTAGTCTGAATTCTTGTATGATAGACCATAGAACTTCCCTGAACTAATTCCTTGAGTCCAATAACTGTGAATGAATTAGAACTTACCTTTCAGGGGAAAAAAAACCACCTTAATTTTAAAATTTGCCAGCGATAGAGAATCCACAAACCTTTGACAAGTTCTTTCAATGTTTAGTTACCCTCACTGTTGAAAATTAATAAACACATTCAAAAAGCTTGATCACTGTATGAGGCCTGTTTTCTAGCCCATCTGTCATTCTCATGGGTCTTCTAAATTTATCAACATTCCTCTTGTATTTTGGACAACAGAACTGGACCCAACTGCGATCATGCTCGTGCCAAATACAGAGATAATATAATCTCCCTGCTTGAGATTGCCCTTAATATTCATCAGCTACGACATTGGGCTTCCTATACCTCCTAAAGAAACAAGGAGTCTAGTGGCTCTTTTAAAGACTAACAGATTTATTTATTGCATGAGCTTTTCATGGGAGAAAATCCCACTTCAACAGATGCTTGAAGATGGAGAAGTGCACATCTTTAAGCATCTGACAAAGTGGGATTTCCTCCATGAAAGCTCATGTGATAAATAAATTTGTTAGTCTTTCAAAGTGCCACTAGACTGAGACGGCTACCCTTTGGAACTCTACACCTCCTAAGGCTCAGGTAACTACTGTTGCTGCCACGTTTTCACTTGGAAATTTTACGTTTGTGTAACCCCTCACTGCTCTTTTATTTCCTGGCATCAGGAGCAGAGTGCTCACTAAAACCTATAGTAGGTGCTCCTCTAGGGCCACTGCAGGAATACTGAGTCATCACAGCTCGACTTGCAAACTCCATTAATTACAAGTAAACCCACATATTAACTAAGATGCTGTTCATCCAGAGCACTAGTTTCTCCTGTGGGATCCTTTTAAAAAAAAAAAAAAAAAAAAAAAAAAAAAAAATTATGCCTGCGACCCAACAATTACATCTTTCAACAATGCACTCCAGTCTGTCAGTGGTGGCAGGGGCCCAGTGCCTGAATGTCTGTGACCTAGCGCTGGGTCCCAGCTTGTGGTTTGAAAACCACTGACCTAAAGGATTCTGAGTCTAGGCCACTGGGAAGTTTGCATTTATACTCCCCAGTGAATTAATGTCCGATCCCTTGACTGTGCATTCTTGGCAACTTCAGCCAGGTCCCATTATTAGCTAGCAAGTCCCAACTTTATCTTCCAATGGTCCTCACCCAACTAGTGGAATTTGAATACATTCCTTAGTGATTCCTACCAACCCAAAAGAGCCTTTAACAGTCTTCAAATGTTGTATTGTTATCATGTCCACCCTTAGATTTTACTTCTCCTACAAACCCTGTACATAAAATAACACTAACTGAGCACATTACTTAACATTCTTCACAACATTCATTTGATCACAGCATTGCACTGGGAACCGATTTTTAGCTGATTATCCACCACGACCCCAAGTTGTTTTCAGTCAGTGCTTTCCACAGGATCAAGTGACTCACCCTGTAAACGTGGCCCACATCCTTTGTTCCTAGATGTATAAATTTACATTTCATACAGTGAATAATTCTGAAGATACTGTTTTTCTGTGTAGTGAAAAGGCAATATATTTTTCTTCTTAGCATTAAGTAAAGCAAAGCGAAGGTGTTGGAGTTCTAGCATTCTGTTTTTATTATCTAGACTCTTGCAGAGCTTCCATTGCCATCATATCCATGTGTTTTATGCAGTTTAATGCCCCAGTTCACAAGATGACATGGATGACGTTCTATTGTAGTCACTATTGCTGTGGACCTTAGTCTGATTAATCATCAGACGCTTCAGTTTTTTGCAAAACTTCCATTCAGAGTTGCGCCATTAGTTTAGAGACTTGTTCTCTTCCCCTCCATTTCATGATGGTTACTAGTAAGTTGCATACTAGTGAGCAGAGTATGTACTGGAGAAGTGCTTTGGTATTCCAGTGAATGATATGGCAGCTGGAGTGTCGGTGTGCATCATCTGTGTAAAAACTGCTATAGAATGTTACAGGGTCGAACTCTGAAGCAGAGCTGAATTGAGTTGATTCCATATTTTGGCTGGCAGGCACTGTGATTGTCAGATGATGACTTGAAAAACCATTTATATTTTAAATAGGATATTATATTAATTTTAATGTTTTGACACCCTATTCACTTTTATAAGTGAGTAGTTTATCTTGGAACAGAAGACTTAATAATTGACCCTGGAGGAGTTATTCATCAATCTGAAGATCAAAGCTGTGGACCCAGCTGAGAAACAATGACTTTAGAAGCCCAGTAATTTGACAACCATAGAAGTTCAATAACCATAAAAGGCCTTTTTTGTCTCTTAAGTCTGCAAAGGAGGATTCTTTTGTAGGTATAAACTGGCTTAAGACACTAAACACAGAAATGTGGTCTCACCTAATGCAAAATATTTGTAAAAGAGGGTGCTAGAACAAAGGGTCTTTTACAAAGGTGCTAAGGAAAATGGATTCCTTTAGACCTCCAGTTTTTAGTTGTGCCAGAGGGGTATTCTGCTAACATTTGTTGCCTGCTGAGCAACTATTTTTTTTTTTGTTTAATCGTTAATAAACTAGGAATCAATTGATTATCTATTTGAATGGTCATTCTTTAGTACTGAATCTTCAATATTGGCTTCTGGTTTTAGTAAGTTACAAACAAAACAGAGAACATTCCCTTTCTTAAATTTACTCCAGGTTAATCTCCACAAAAGAACCTAGGGGAGAGCCAGCCTCACAATTGGAAAAAACATAATTGTTACTTGAGTTAATCAAATAACAAGATACATCCTATTTTTTCTGGCAAAAATGCCATCTAAACACTTTTCTAAATATTTTTGCTTTCTTTCTCTTTCTCTTTCTACTGGCTGTGTAATCATCTATTATAATCTGATATAAGATTTTATAGATATTGGTAATCCCTTTTTGGTTAATGGTTAACTCCTGGGCTAATACAGAGAAGTCAACTCATTTGTGTGGACATAAGTTATTTATTGGGTAAGACGTTTCATTGTGGAAAAACTAATTTAACCTGGTAAACTGAATTAAATTGTAGAGATTATATCTGTACAACTGTACATTGATCACAGCCTTTTATTCTTCAAGTGCTTGCTCATGTCCATTCTGAATTTAGGTACGTGTGCGCCACATGCACTGGTGCCAGAACATTTTTCTCTGGCGATATCTGTAAGGCCAGCTCTAGTGCCTTCTGCAGTGGTCGATATATAGTGTGCTGTTGGCCCTCCTCCCTCTCAGTTCCTTTTTACTGCCTGGGATGGTTCTGGAACACACTTGCTTAGTAAGTTCTCATCAATTTAGTTATTCGTTTTTTGTTTTTTTTTGCGGTGTATATATTTACTTTTTGTTGTTTAAGTTTAGTGTTAGTTTAAGTGTTAGATTAGTGCATTTAACTCAGGGTCAATGTATGCCCTGGTTCCCAGGGTTTAAATTCTGTTCTTCTTTCAAGAAACCAATGCCACTCTCCTTCACTAGAGCTGCCTAAATTAGTGCTTAGAGAAAGCTCATGTGTGAGAAGTGTAAAATCTACAAGAGTTTTTGCACATCTATGAAGAAGGACCGAGACATCAGACTCAAGGCCATTCTGATGGAAGCAGCGCTTAGACTGGCATCGGGGTGAAGGTGTGACTTGGTGCCAAGCACGTCAGTGTCAGCAAAAAGCATTCCCCTGGTGCTGAAGAAGCAGCCCAATCAGCGCTAAAGTTGGCTAAGAAGAGTGCAGGGGTGGCAGTGAGACTCGCATCTGGCTACTTGCCTGCCCTGGTCTCGAGAGTATCTCCACCTCCACAGGTGACAAGCCTGGTGCGTGGCCCACCACCAATGCCAGGGAAGGGCAAGGGCCCTCTGCATGTTAGTACCCACTGTGGCAGACGCACTCCACCCATCCTGGTCCCATCTAGAGTGGCTCTCCCGGTAAACAACAGAGTAGTAAAACTGGCCAAATCACTGTGCCAGACACCTGCCTCTCTGTCCCCCACATCTAAGCGAGCAGAGAAGAAATATTATGTGCTGGCTAAGGGGTTTAAAATATCTATATGCACACGCTTCCCAGGATCTCTGGCAGTCGTGATGGCCAGTGAGCACAACAGACAAGGCCAGATAAGTTCCACCCCAAAAAACAAGGAGGCCAAAAAGTTAGATTTATTTGGTAGGAAGGTTTACTTGACAGCAAACCTACAGCTTAGGGTATCCAACCATCAAGTATTGCTGGGGTGTTACCACTTGGACATCTATCAGTTGCTGGAAAATTTTGCTGACTCCCTTCCACAGGCCTCCAAGCATTAATTTGAGGCAGTTCTGCACTCCTGAGGATGGGAGGGTAGTGTCTAGAGCTTCCCTTCAACTGGCATTGGACACAGCTGGTTTTGTGGCTCAGGCAGTGTCTTCTCTGACTTCAGTGAGAAGAGCATCCTCGCTTTAATCATCTGACCTCTCTGCAGAGGTCCAGCAATCAGTTCAGGCCCTCCCCTTTGATGGCTCAGTTCTGTTTGCTGACCAAACATACTCCAGGCTGCGTGTCTTAAAGATTCAAGGGCTACGTTTTGCTCTTTGGGACTTTATACACCATCCTCGGCCAGAAGGCACTTTAGACCTTACCAATCTCGGCAGTCTGGAGGGCAGTACCTAGTGCAACTCAACAGAAAAAAGGAGCAAAGTGCTGCTGGGGCCATTTATCTGCGTCTGCCTGAAGATCGGACCCAAGTCTTCACCCCCCGGGGGCAAACGAAGTTTTTGTAGGTGTGCCCGAGAGTGACCTACCAGATGATACCCAAGATCCAGATTCCTGATTCTTCTCCTCCTGCCTTGCATCTTTCCTCCCAGCCTAGATGGTCATAACATCTGATTGCTGTGTTCCAACTACAGTGGCTACTGGCTACACCTTCCAGTTTTATTTTGGTCCCACTCTTCTTCCCCATCCCTCTTCAGAGACCTCTCTCATGAGCAACTCCTCGTACAGGAAGTTGAGCACTCTGTTAAGTAGGGGTGGTGAAAGAGGACCCTCAACAACTCAGGCAAAGCGGTTTCTACAACCAGTACTTTCTGATCCTGAAAGTGAAAGTTGGACTGAGACTTACTCTGGATCTGCCTGGCCTCAACAAAATCCTTGAAAAGCTGAAGTTCTGCACGGTCTCCCTGACGGCCATTATCCCTTCTCTGAATCCAGGTGACTGGTATGGCGCCCTTGATCTGAAGGATTCCTATTTTCATATTGCTGTTTTTTTGGGGCACAGGAAGATCCTGCAATTTGTGGTGGGTACACAACACTACCAGTTTGCAGTTCTCCCATTTGGCCTGTCATCTGTACAAAGTGTATTCACCAAATGCATGGTGGTTATGGTAGCCCACCTCAGGTGCAGGGGTGTACAGGTCTTCCCTTATCTGGATGACTGGCTAATCTGGGGTCAAATGAGAGTGCAAGCATTGAGGTTGTGAGGTCACCTGTCAGTCACTGAGCCTTCTGATAAATGAACAGAAATCAACACTTACACCAGCTCAAAGAATAGAGCTTCTTGAGGAGTCCTAGACTTTACTCAGGCCAAAGCTCTCCTGCCAGAAGTCAGGTTCCTAGTGATGCTGGAACTCCTAGCCCATCTATCAACCCACTTACTCACCATGGCAAAGGAATGTTGCCTCAGCCTGCTGAGCCACCTGGCAGCCTGTACTTAGATGGTCCAATATGCCAGGCTGAGCCTCAGACACTTGCTGGGCTCAATATACTCTCCATCCAAATGCTCTCTGAACAGGGTATTCACAGTTTCCCCCTTCAATATTTACCTCTCTGGCCTAGTGAATGAAACTGCAGCATGTATTGGAAAGAGTCCCATTTGCGGCTCCATGGCTGACATTGTTGCTGGTCTCAGATGCCTTGGAGCTTGGATGGGGAGCCATCCTTGGTGCCCTCTGGACAGCAGATGAGCTAGCTCTGCACATCAGTGTCGGAGAACTCGGAACAGTCCAACTAGTCTAGGAGATGTTCTTGCTCCACTCTCCAGCAAAGCGGAGAGAGTCCTCATGGACAACAAAGCTGTTACGTATTATATAAACAGACAGGGGAAAGGGGGAAGGGGCAGATCCTCGGCCCTTTGTTAGGAGGCATTATGCTTATGGGATCTCTGCATATGCTACAATGTTCACCTGGAGGTAGTGCACCTCCTGGGGATCAAGAATATATTAGCAGGTCGCCTTAGCGAATCCTTTTGCTCCAACTATGAGTGATTGCTATGCCCGGAGGTGTCTGGCCTCATTGTCCAAAGGTGTGGGATTCCCTGCGTGAACCTTTTTCCAACCAATGAGAAGAGAAAATGCTGTCGATTCTGCTTTCTCCTGGGGCTTGGGGAAGCTTCCCCGACTGATGCTTTTCTTCTGCTACCTCTCATGCACAGAGTCATTGTGAAAATCAAGAGGGGCAGAGCGAGGGTTATCATGATAGCCCTGGTTTGGCCTCGGCAGCATCAGTTTAGAATGCTGTTGAACTCTCAGTGGCCTGTCTTGGACATTCCCGCAGCGACTGGACCTTTTCTCCCAAGACCAAGGTTGGCTGCCACACCTGGACCTGGCCTCCCTGTACCTGACAGCATGGTTGTTCCATGGCTGAGCAGGGAAGAACTACACTGCTCATCTCAGGTTCAGAAGGTCTTACGAGAGAACAAGAAACCTTCCACCAGAGTGTCTTGTGTAGCCAAGTGGAAATGCTTCACCTGCTGGGTGGCTTGCCAAAATGTCTCACCTACCAAATCGCCAATATAGGTAATATTACGCTCTTGCACCTGCAAAGCAAAAGCTTGGCCTTCTCATCTGTCAGAGTATACCTAGTAGTGATATTGGCCTTTCATCCTCCACTACAGGGCAGGATGGTCTTTTCATATGAAATAGTGGCTGGATTTCTCAGGAGTCTGGAGAGACTTTTTCCTCCTTCAGGACCCAGTTCCTCAATAGGATTTGAACCTTATCCTCTCATGGTTTACTGGGCCACTGTTTGAGCCCCTGGCTTCCTTCTTTCTCATGCACCTGTCCTGGAAGGTGACCTTCCTGGGGCAATCACCTCAGCAAGGAGAATCTGAGATTAGGGCGCTGTCCTCAGAGCCTCCCTTACACTGCCTTTTACAAAGATAAGGTGCAGTTCTGTCTTCACCACACTTTCCTGCCGAATGTAGCTATGTTCTTTCATACCAACCAGGACATTTAGCTATCAGTCTTCTATCCAAAACCACAGTTCCAGTGAAGAAAGGCATCTTCATTAGCTTGATGCAAAAAGAATTCTGGCTTTCTACCTTGATAGGACTGGGCTTTTCTGCCACTCCATGCAGCTCCGTCGCAGTTGCTGACTGAATGAAAGGCTGTCTTGTATTATCCCAGCAACGTTCATGCCTGCTACAAGCAGGCTATGGTCATGCCCCCAGCATCCCTGACAGCACACTCCACAAGGGCAGAGGTGGCTTCAGTGGCCTTTATTGCACATGAACCTGTACAGGACATCTGCAGAGCAGCTATATGGTCTTCAATACATACTTTAACGTCCCACTGTGCCATCAAGCAGCAAGCGTGGGACGACGCTGAGTTTAGCAGAGCAGTGTTACAAACCTCCCGTCTATGAAATCCTACTCACCTCCAGGGGTACTGATGGTAAGTCACCTAATTCAGAATGGACATGAACGAGCACTTGATGAACAACAATTACGAGGTAAGTAACTGTTCTTTTCATGCTTCAGAAGTGCTGAAACCTCTCCCAAAATTAAGATCCTCAGACAGACAGTTCTGAGATATAAAATTAAACACCTTGTAAATGAAATGTTTATTCACACTTCATATTGCATGAAAAAAATGCACCAGCTATGATATCAGATTAATCAATTGAATAATTTACCCCCACCTATTGGCTTGAGAATTGTTTCCCAGACCTAACTGAAAAATACCTATACCACTACAGCCCTTACAGTCATGTGCTCCAGTTAAAAAACCACACAAACAGCTCTACATTCTTTAGATAATCAATCTAATAATTAATCTTTCAGATTTAATACATTTCTATATTTATTTTCTTTTTCTGCTATGATTTATCCTTTTCTCTTACTTCCCTTACCTTGTGTCCTCTATGGTCTCATATTTCCTGTTGTCCCTCAGAGTTTTAACTCTTTTCTATCTTCCATATCCAGTATCAAGATCTCTTCCCTCCCACACCCTCTTATTGTCAACCACGCAGATATTTCCTCATCCAGCTACTCTACTCTTGTATACATAGGGCTTAAAATCGACAAAAGACTAAGCTACAGTAAGGGCTGCAGCACATTTTCCAGGGCAAGAGCCATGGGAGAACTCAAGTTCCACACCATCTGGTGGCTTGAGTTCTACCATGGAGCGCTTCCTGGACCTCAGGGGCCCTGTCTTCTCAGCCCCATTTTAGTAAGAGTCAAATAAAACTAGACTGTTATCACTCTCAATCTCTTTGTCTGCTAGTAGGAAGGAATATAATCTCCCTGTCTGTTCATCCAAGAACCTCCTGGCTGCTGCAAGGATGTCAGTGACAGTAGAGAGGAGTCTTGACTAAATCTACTCTTTCCCAGTCTCCTTTTTTCAGCCCTCTCACTTCCTGCATCTATTGCTTCTGCTCAGAACTTTCCTAGACATAAGTAGAGGGAAATGGATCTTATTCTTGCAAGTTTCACTGCTGCCCATAGGATTTCAGATAGCAGCAGTGAAATTGATCATAATACTGTTGATGTCAATGTGCAGTTTTTACGAAAGGTGTGAACAGCAGCACAGACACTTGTTAAGTTTGTTTGCAGACCTAACAAGGCATTGCTGCATGGATTTACACCCACTCCATGTTCTGGAAAATTACATTTGCAACAGTAAGGGCTAGAAACTTACTTTAATTTCATTGACTGTTTTAGGATCTGCAGAAGTTGATGGCTCTTGCCCTCAATGATTTGGAAATTTCAAGGACATGTGGGTATTTCAAGTGTTGTATATTATTATTACTGCATACATATGCAAAGTGCTTATCACCATGTACTATTCTTTTTTTTTTTTTTTTTACAGGCACCAGAGGAAATCTTACGACATCTGCAAAATATAGCAGACTTTGGAAAACATGTCATGAAACACTTTTTTGGGGAGAAATACGTTCATTATGGGGTAATCATTTTATCTTTCATTTATATAGTTTGAACCTTTATCCATTAGTCTTTTTTGAAATACTCTATAGGTAAATGATTTGGCTTGATGTGGACCTTTTTATGCATGTTGTCCATATGAGATGCACAGCTGTGAGCAGACTCCTGCTCTGCACTGTTTCTATTATCTACATTGTGATTGGGTCATTAGATTCTGCCCCCATCAAGTGAGCCATTTAAGATTATCAACTGGGAAGTACTGGAGGTGAGGGTTGGGGTGAAAGCTTTCATGTCTGGTGCATGTGTGGGGGACTGAGCTATTTGAGACTGGCTGTGTGTTGTTTCGTCACAGATTTGGTGGGGGAGAGAGGAAATTGGGCCTATAAAGGTTGCCCTGGGTTACAAAGGTCTAATGGGTCAGATCAAGGTGGCATCTTAAGACCTGAGATGTGAGTAAGATGCATAGGGAGAAATTTGTGAAGAAAATTAAACCTCTAATATTGGAATATTGATTGTTGAATTAAATATTTCCTTTGTACATCTTCCACTTCATTTGTGAAAGGATAGCCGTTAATTAAAAATCCTCAAGCATATGAACTTGATATCAATTAAAAATAAAGTCCCGTTCTGTTTCAGTAGTATAGTGTGACATAGAAGTTACATCCATGGGTATGTATGTTATGCATAGACTTAACCTGATGCCATTTGCTTTTCACTAACTTTGATACTGTCATGAATGACTTGGTCTGTGGACCGTCCAATGCACTGAAGTGAGGCAGGGTCCTGTAGAAAAGATAGTATGTGATCATATGTGAAAAATGCAGGAGACAGGTGTATCTTCTATTATTTGTGTGGGTGTCTTTCTATATGAAAAGTATTATTCTCTGTGCTACACTGGGGGCAAAGAATTAACTCAGTCTTTGGAGGTTTTACATCTTACTTACTAGGAAGCCAGACAGTGACATTAACCGAATTGCTGGTAATCAAAAAATGGCTGTTTGTGAACAAGGGTCACTGCCTATGGGTCATTCTGAGAGGTAGGGGTGCTGTCTGTCTCATCTGGCCTTCTGAATACCTGCGGCTTGGGAAGGCCCACTAAAATTGTAAGAAAAGATTTAGGTTTTGGTAAGATAGTGTGTGTAGGCGTTTTGTTGATTTAATTGTTTTCCTCTTTGTTTCTGTGGTTAAATCAATACTAGTTTGTTTTGAACAAGCTGTTTGATCACTGCATTTTCATACTGATCACAAGTGCTGAAGAGAGGTCTACTCCCTGGCCAACTGGGGCTGCTGAGGATATGGTTGGTGGGGGGAGGTGCTGTGACCTTGCAACCTAGTCTAAAAGCGAAGCGAATTTGGGGGATTCCACTCCAAGAGAAGAATAGACCCAGGGATGTCCCTTGGAAAGGGTGACTGTGTGGTTACTGAATGAGGAATCTGTGACTCAACGTGCCCCTTTGTTCGTACCCTATGTATTCTTGTACAAAATATGCCTTATGAGGTATCATTTGAAAACTAAATTCCAAAGGGTAGCCTTGTGAGTCTAGTTCTGCAAAACAAACAAGGAGTCCTGTGGAACTTTTAAAGACTAAGAAATTTATTTATCGCATGAGCTCTCGTGGGAGAAAATCCCACTCACTGGTCAATAATATCATGGTGATAGTTATATAGCAACATTATATGTAAAGTTCTGAACATACGGTGAAGTTATGTTGGAAATGTGTTTACCAGACAAGTCTGGGAAAGGGGCAACAGTTTCTCAAGAACAAGCTGATGCCTCTAGCCAGGTGTCATCAAAGTTTATTGGCAAACATGTCAAGTGGCCATCCTCTAGCAGCAGAGGAGCAGAAACATTTTAATCAACAGCAGTATGGAACCTCTTTCACCACAAGAAACCATGACTCTATCCTCACTGCTGTCAGAAACTTTACTGAAGGGTGACTGTCAGGAAAATGCATTTGAGGAAGACTGGACTATAAATGAAAGGGACAAAAACGCCTCGGGTATGCTTTTTTCTTGCACATGCTCCTTTCATCTGAGAAGACAAAGGAAATAGCTCATTGGACTTTGGTTATTAGTATAACTTTTCACTGGGCATTTGTAACCTTTTCTGGAGCATTTGTCTTTCCTCATAAGAAACTGGCAGTAAGACAAGTGCTGCCAGTTGGTGCTTGGACAGTTCTGAGTTGAAGTAGGAGGATGGTGTTGTGGTTACTTGACTGAGATTCAGGAGATCTGGGATAATTCGTGAGTTTGCTATCGACACTTTAGTGTTCTTGAGCAATTCACTTAATCCTGCTGCATCTCAGTTCACCACCTGTAAAATGGGGATGATACAGCCTACCTTACGAGGATGTAATGAGGATAGATTTATTACTTTTGCAAGGTGTCCAGATACTACAGTGACAGGGCCATAAAAATCCCAAGATGAAAAAGGATATGATAAAATGATGCAAGACCTGATTCTGCAGTTAAATTACTGGGGTATTGTTTCTATATAAAGAGTTGGGATGTGGGAGTCAAGGATATTGACATTGTCAATTTCATTTACATTTCTATGGGTATACACTTAGAAAAAATTGGCTTTAGTCTCATTATTCCACTGGCAGCTTTATGCCTTAGATAAACATAGGAGGAACTAGAACTACTTGTTTTCTTGGCTCTATCTTGGGAGTTGTATTTCTCATTTTTATAAAATGAAAGTTGAATGGAGCTTGCAGTATAAATAGGGCACTATTTTATATATTTCTATTTTTTGCATTGCTAGTAAAATCTTGGGTTTAATTAAAATAAAGCAGATGTGGAGTAAATCTATTGAACAACCAAACAAAAAGCTCTAAAACATTTAACACAACTAGGACACAACAAAGACGAAGAGCTGTTGGCTTCATATCACATAGAGCTAACTCAGCTTCATAATGGAGGCTGATCTCTGACCTGACTATCCTCTGAACTAACTTAACTTCATAATGGGGGCTGACCTCTTAAACTGAAGTCTTACAAATAAATTCCAAAACAGAGTATTAAACTTGGCCTACCACCTTTAATATAGCCCGGTCTTTTTGGTGGAACAGAGGAGACACAACTACAGTAAACCCTCAATGTAAACTGCCAAATTAGGGGAAATGTATTTAAAACTTTATATCAACATGGGGATATATATGTGGCATGAGGGAGGAGGAGGTTTCCTCTTCAACCAGTCCTGCCTTTCCTTTGCAGGGAAGGTTGGTTAACCTTCAGGCTGGCTGGCTTCTTTTTACTCTTTTTCTGGCTGATGAAGTTAGCCTAATATTTTTAAACTTGATGTCTATTACTTCCTGATTTCAATTCTTTGATGACTGAGTTGCTTCCATGACTGTAGAGATGAGATCTTTTTATACTGCAACGTAGAAGTTCCTGAGCTCTGTTTGGTTACTGAGTTTAAATCTTTAAATACAAGAAGTTTGTCAATTTATAAGTATTCAGTACAAGGAAAACCTGATTTGTTACTTCAGAAAATCCATAACATTACTGTAGTTGCAGTGTGGCTTGGTGTATATTGTGATCCTTTGTAAAAGGGCAGTAAAATAAAAATATAATGTACAGTACCATAATATAAATAATAAAAATAACAGCCTAAATGGAACAGACCCTGCACCTATAGGTTTTTTTTTTTTTTTATAGACAAACTGATGAAAAGGCCTTTTCGGTGTCTTATGCCAGGATACAGTATTGTGTATGTGGCCTCCTCAGACACTCTGGATTACATGAAACTTGTACCGTTTTATAGTATTGAATAACAAACAAAACCCTCAATGAATAAATGTCTTGTTTTCAGTGCAGTTCAGTTGACTTTATGTAACTTGTTTGACCCACTTTATTAAAACCCATCCAAAATTGTGCATCTTTTTCTTTAAAATATTTCCTTATTAAAAGAATTAAGCCTGTGTTAAAATATTAAATATTTGTGTTTTAGGAAGTGGTTCAGCTGCCTTTGGACTTTGTAAAACAGCTTTGTTTAAAGATCCAATCTGAGAGGCCAGGTAAGGAACTCATTGCTATAATTGATTCTTGCATTTAAGTATAAAATGTTCAGTTAAATTGCATAAGAAAAACGTGATTTCTAAAATCTGATAAAGATTTTTTGATAAGTCATTTAATCATTGCTGTTATCTAGTACTTAAAGGGATACAGTTAACTTGAAAAATCATACTGTTTGAAAATATTGTATATAATGTAACTTCCTAGATTACTATGAATGAAAGAAATAGGGAGAATTTTTTTTTTTCAGTAAAAAACCAGAGTCCTGTGGCACCTTAAAGTCTTAATAAATTTCTTCGAGCATAAGCTATCGTGGGGTCCAACCCACTTCGTCAGATGGGTTGGAGCCCATGAAAGCTTATGCTCGAAGAAATTTGTTAGTCTTTAAGGTGCCACAGGACTCTGGTTTTTTGCTGTATACAGACTAACACGGCTACCTCTCTGAAACTCTTTTTTTCAGTTTAACTTGTGCATTTGTAAGTGCTTTGTGTAGTCAGTTTTTTCCCCTTCGCTGAAAGCCCTTTACAAATTGTAAAAGGGAACTGAAAGCCCATTTTCCGTTTTTAGAATCTTCGAAACTGGAAAGGACCACAAGAGGTCATCGAGGTCATTCCCCTGCACTCACGGCAGGACCAAGTACCCTCTTAAACCAATCCTGACAGGTGTTTGTCTAACCTGATCTTAACATTTTCAATGATGGAGATTCCACAATCTGCCAAGGCAACTTATTCCAGTGGTTAATCACCCTGACAGTTAAGAATATTTTCTCTGTCCAACCTAAACCTCCCTTGCTGTAATTCAAGCCCATTGCTTCTTGTCCTACCACCAGAGGTTAAGGAGAGTAATTTTTCTCCCTCCTCCTTGTAACAGTCTTTTAGGAACTTGAAAACTGTTATCATGTAATGGAATTAAAATAAACAAATAAATATATAAACATTTTAATTAACATTCTTGTAATGGAATTAAAAAGCAAAACTAGACATTAATAGGTAACTTATATAAAATTGAAATTATTGGAGCTGGTCAGTTTGAAAAATTGCAAGTAGATGTAGTTTACAATATTTTAATTTGGGGGCTAGACATTGATAATGTCTTTCTTACTTGTGTTTCTGATTTACTAATGAAAACTTATTTTATGTAAAGTGAACTAGAATGTGGAAGTTAGCTTGTATCCATTCGCACCCATGACTTGGGGTTTTTTACCAAGAAGTTTGGGTATCAAACTCTTTACCTGTAGTCTGCGTGGAAACTGAATCATAAGTGTTGTTAAGTTTCCTTGTTTCCATAATGAAATAGTGTGAGACCTGTGAAGTAGATTTTCCTAGAAAACTTGTCATATGTGGTAGTCCAATCCCTACAGGGGAAAATTCAAATATCCCTCTTCTAACTGATTCCTGTTTGGCTCTTGGGTGGTTAGTTGACTAAGTTGCTAGATTTTTGGCTAGTGCAGTCCCCTGGGATCTGATATGGTACTAAACCTATGTGAGATAAGACCTTAAATGTCATGGTTCTTTCAAGCCAGAAGAACTGGATTTGCTTTACATATTAAGTAAAGGACTCTCTGTATTATGTCGCTTGAAATGTACCCACCACTGGGGGTAGAACACAGAGCACAGTTTAATAGTGCCAGTAATACAACAATATTAGGTAGCCCAAGAAAGGAATAATTTAAAAGAAATTATAGAAGAAATTCTGACAGGCTGCATTAGTTACTAGGATTGGAATTTTAGTTAAGATGATGGGACCTAACCCACTTTCATTTCTGGGCTGGAAGTGTCCCCTCTGTCCCCCCCCCCAACCCCTACACTCCTGGAGCTCTCAAAATTTTCTTCAAAGTTCACCCCAATACACTGACTGATGCTGATTCCTCTTAGCTCTAAGGTGCTGTGACAGGCCATGGCTGAATGTCTGTTTCAGATGGTCAGGTTCAGACAGCAGTTTTGTTTTTAAGAGGGAACTCTTTAGAGGCCTGCAGATCTGTGGATATCCGCAGGCCATTTTTACAGGTTGTGAATTGGAAGCAGTTATAAATTTTGTACCTGCACAGGGCTTTAAAAATAGGCTCTCAAAGGTGGGGAAGCAGCTGTCTGCAGCTCATCGTCTGTGAGATGCTTCATTGCCTTTCAGGTCCTATTGTCTTCCTTCAGTCACCTCCCATGCAGAGAAAGGGGAGGTGATAGACCAAGGCAAGCAGTTGAATCCCCCATGCGCCTGTTGCTGCAGTTTAAGCAGCAAAACAACTTAATAAATATTTCCCATCTTCACTGCTGTATCAGGTCAGTTAGGGAGGGAGGTTGCTGCTTCTGCTAAGTAAGTATGGCAGTAGTTTTAAAACTTTTTTCCTCAGGACCCAGTTAAAAAAATCATTTATGCTCGTGACCCAACAATTACACCTTTGAGCAATGCATCCTGGTCTTTCAGTGGCAACAGCAAGGGACGCCACAACCCCGTACATGTGGGTCTGCAACCAAGTATTGGGTCCCGACTTGTGGTTTGAAAACCATATCCTAAGGGACTCGGCACTGAAGATTGAGACTGTTCAGTTGGTCACATGCTGGGAGTAAGAGTAGGATTGATTCTGTATTACCATCCCACACTGAAAGAAGCCCTAGACACTTACATGTTTTCATGGATCTAATAAGAAAATAGTGCCTGTCTCCTCACTGCTCCACTTCCAACAGAGGCTGTATTCAAGGTGATTTATACCATGATTTCTTGACTTAGATTGGTAGGACAGCTAGTGCAGTCTTTATTTTTAGTTTGAAGTCAATGGTAAAAGACGGCTGTCTCTTACATTTACCTTTCTTGGTGGTTCCTCTTTTCTAAATGGCTCTACAGTATAAAGTAAACAAGTACACAAACTCTTACTGTTCTTTCTTTTTCTTTTTCCAGAGTCTCGCTGTGATAAAGACTTGGACACTTTAACTGGCTATGCTATGTGCCTTCCTAACCTCACCAGGCTGCAAACCTATTGTTTTGTGGAACATCGGCCAATCCTTTGTGTAGAGATTAAGGTGAGTTGGTTACATATGTGGGGTGGGGAAATGATTGATTCTGGGTTCTTTTAAAAAGGTAACTATGTGCTTAGTTTAAAAATTGTGCAAGTTCTAAGGAGAGCAATAAGCTTGCCTTTTGCATCACAAGTAATAAAGTATTTAAACAGATTGAAAGCAGTTCTTACAAAAGTATAGGGTCTTATTTTTTCTGACACTTTATCTGTCAAAAAATAAAAACTGAAGCTATAGTTTTGGTATTCAGTGCCTTTTAATCATGATATTGTTTCCACTACTACAAGGTGCATGTAACTGTATTTGCTTCGTGGCATAAAGGTTTGTAATTGTTCAGTAGAACACTGTGCTGCTTAAAAAGAGGCAAGAAACCCTGGCTTCCTTATGAAATACTGTTAAATAACTTGCAAAAGAAGAAAACACTATGCATAAGAAGTCTTGAATGATTCATTCCCCACTTATTTATAGTAAATCTTGTTTTACTGTCTTTGCTGGAAGACTGGATAAATAGTTGTAACCTCACGACACACTGAAACCTGGACAGTTGAGAGGGGAAGACTTTAATCACTATATAAACCTACCCCATGCCATGTATGAGTTATTATATAGGTGTTTTTAAAAGACTGTGTGCACATGCATGCAAATATTTGGGACAAATCTATCTGTGCTAAAGATTCAGTTAGCCCCTTTGTTAGAGTGGTGAGAGAGCCACTTGAGGACTTCAGTCTTCCAGCAAAAACTGGAAGATGAGACATGATATTCCTGACCTTTTAAAGGTAGGTATGCAATAAGACTCTTTCAGGGTTAGTACCATGTCATAAAAATGTGGTCTTGTTGTGTGCTTTTAAAATAAGAGGTTTACGATAGTAGGAAATAGGTATAATAAGAAAATATGAGCATGAAGCCTTGTTATAGATTTTGCCTGCTCTTTTGTCTCTTTAAAATCCTTCGATTAAATATGAGATCATGAATATATAAAACAGTGCGTGTGAACATATTAAAATTCATTTTAAACATTTGGTTTTTGCAGCCGAAATGTGGGTTTATTCCTTTCTCTAGCCATGTGTCGCAGGAGATAAAGCGCAAGGTGTGTCGTTACTGCATGCACCAGCATCTGAAGGTAAATCCTTAAATATTTAATCCATTTTCCCTCTTGTTAGAGGTGTGTTTACTTCTATTATAAACATGCTGCTAAAAGCTTGTTTTCCTGTTGAAAAATGGACATTGTTGTCTGTTTCCTTGCAATTTTTTTAAGCAAGTAGGTGTTAGAAAACAAAACAGGTGGTCCCAGAGGCAGATCGGGTCAAACTGTACTCTTTATTTACAATCCTTTTATGTTTTAAAAATATGCAAAAGCTTACATTTTCAGCAACGTACCAGACACCCTTATTTTGTTACACTAACACCTACAAATGAATAGTCATAACTATCTGGTGAATATATTTATCCCTGCCCCTGTTTACAGATTTTGCATATATTGCACAGATGCTTTACCTTCAAATTCATTATTTTCTACAATTATGACTACACATTTCTTAGGGAAGCATGACATCAGGGAGGGAAGGGGAGGAAAAGAGACAAGACCACCTTTCCTTTAAGGATCTAAGATGGAATAATCTTCACCACATTCTTTATGCAGATAGCCAGGATGGAAGGAAAATAAAGTGAGAGGCAACACACCCTAACTAAAATTTCCCAGAATTTCATACCACTTACAGGAGATATGTGGCTTGCCTGTGAAGTGACCCCGTTACTATCTGACCTGTGGCTCAGGTCTGTTGTCCAGTATTAACTTTATATTCTCCTCCAGTAGGTATTGATGTGTCCCTAACTTGCTGGGTGTGAGCTTGAGAGGGAGTGAGCATATAGTTCGAAATGTAGAAACTGTGGACATTTGGAAACAGACAAGTATAATAGTAACCTTTGGGAATATTTCTGCTTTGGCAGTTTTAGCTGTCCATCTGGTAAACTGACATGTCAAATTAAGTTTCAAATACTTCTCCTTAACATGGTCCAGGAAGTCATGTAATGTTCTTGGGTGTCTGAAGAACTATGGTATCTGAAAGCTTCTCTGTCTCATCAGCTGAAGTTGTTCCAGTAAAAGATTTTACCTAATCCAGTGTGCAACAACAAACATTGAAATCATTCAGTCACTAATATGTGTGTGTCATGTACTAATATCTTGTTAAAATGTTAGGTTTGCCTTAATTCTAGAATGAGAGATTCTTCCCCCTTCTAATTTTCTGGAATTTTAACTGAATTGGGATAGTTTAAATATGAAGAGAAGGTAGCCCCCTACTGGGCAGAAATAGTATGTCCAAGGGTTTAACTATTGAAATTGCCTAAGATAAAACTGCTATTTGTATTAACTGAGAGCATCACAAGTGAATATTCATAGTAGTATGTGTTTTCAACAGGTAGCAAATGGAAAATGGAAGCAACTGAGCAAATACTGTCCCCTAGATCTCTTCTCAGGGTAAGGACATACTTACTTTTATTTAAATATCTAGAATTTAATTGAATAGTTGCTAATTACAGAACATCATGGTTGGCCTTTTGGGGTGCTAGTACTACTATAAGGGTAATATAATAAGTGTGTGTGAGTGTGTTAAAATACTACATGTGTGTTTTTCTCTAGAAATAAACAGAGAATGCACTTTGCCTTGAAAAGCTTATTACAGGACGCACAGAACAATTTAAAAATATTTAAGGTAAGATTGGCTGAAATTGCTTCCGTATTTTTCAATACTGTCTTGTAAATGATTGGGTCCATTTAACTTAATGTAAGAATATTCAAAACCCCACTAGATATCTAGGTGAGGATTTTCCCCATCCCACTTTCTAATTACAACTTGGGAAAGAGCTATGTAGATTTGAAGTTATGGAAGGTAAATCATTAGTCCACTTAATTATTGTTGGAAAAGTCTGTAAGGCGTAATGAGACTGATCAGGCTGAATTGCAGCAGACACAAGTAATACCATGACTACTCCATAAACAAATGGGTTTTTCTTTTAATACAAGATGTTTTTCAAAAAGTTGCAATTTTGCGTGCTCCATGTAGTTTCATAACTTGTGTGGAATATGTTGTACATAGTTTACCTAAGAGCACTGAGACTTTTCTTCTCCTTAGAGGAAGTAAAGTGTTACTTCATTGCCCACAACTCGTGCAGCAAAACCATGTAGCAGTAACATGAACACTATTGTATACTATATGTGTATTTGCGTACACTGTTATGTGACTTGGAGATAGCTTTTTTTCTAGAATTAACACCTTTCTCCATCTCTCAGCTATTTCCAACATAAAACAAAGTAGCCCTCCAATGGAAGATACAACTCCAACTGAACAGTTTGAGCGATGTTGAATGTGTGTTGGTATTTGGATGTTTTTGTAAATGCGGGTGTAGGGGAACAACCCCCAGTCCCACTCTAGCTACATTTTTCTGGGCCTGTTTCAAGGTCCATTGAAGTTGGTGAGGTGTTTTTTTTTTTTTCTGGTCAGCATCTGGGGGGGGGAGAAATCTGATAGTCTTTATTTGTGGTTTATGGTTATGCTTAGGTAATTTTACTGGGGGAGAGTATGTGTGCAACTTGTTAGAAAAATTTCAAATTTATGATATCAAAATATAAAATTATTTATCTTAAATTTTTGCAACAAGTCACTTTTCCTCCTAGAGCCCATTCAGCATCTGTGCCTAGGCTAGCAGCTGAGAGCTTAATAGACACTTTACTCCAGCATGCAGTATTGCATTTGTGGCTAATAAACCAGCATCTAATTGGTGCAATTGTTCAGTAATTTTAATTTTCTTCTGTGAAAACACGTTGTAAGTAGCATCTTTATGTGATGTGAGACTCTGCTTCTGTGCACGGAAACGAGTCTCTTCAATGGTTAAATCTCGCACTCAATGTGTTTACTCAGCGGTCTTTATACTTAAATATTCATAATTGGACTTTCTGAAATGCATAAGTATTTCTTTGCTCAATTATAGAATGGTGAACTAATTTATGGCTGTAAGGATGATCAGGACTCTCTCTCTGACCGGAACGAACTTGCTCGTCACTTAAAACCATTCTTCTTTCCTGCAAATGGAATGGTCAATGGACCGCACTGTACAAGGACAGTTATTAAAGAATTAATCCACGTAATAACAATGACTCTACTAAGCAGCACTGATGCCTGTAGGGCAGGTAACATGAAGACAGTTCCCATTTCACGAGGAAGGAGCTACTGTGAAGCAAGTGCTTTCAGTAAGGAGCTGGTAAGAAATGGTAAGAATTAATTTCATAGAAATATGCTGTAGTACAGTCCAGGGTACATAATACACTGATTCACGTCACTGCTTGTTATTTACTGTTTGTTACTTAGGGTGAGAGTTGAAGCTTTTGTTACCTGTTTAAACTCAAAGTTAAAGGGCTGAACAGCCACTGCTCTAAAATTCTTTTATATTCACTCATGATAATTGATTTTCACTGAATTTAAATTTGATGTAAATACTTTTTAGTATTGTAGTTAGTGATGAAATGCCACTCATCAGTGCAAGCATGTAACATCTGTATTAAAGAAGAAAAAGGAAAAACTACATGCTCCAGCCAATCACTCTCCTGCATCTAAAAAACCCTATGTAGTTTCTTGCCGTAGTTTGAGGTACGGGCTAGCTCTATTTTAATTTGTTTTAGGTTCGATGAACTTTTTATGTTCTTTAATTTTTTTGGCAGAAGGTAGGTGTTTAGAAGGAAAAGGGCTTTCATGTGTCAGAAATAGAAATGAGGACTGGGAGTTGGATGTGGGCAGAGCGTGATGTTCTCCTCTGCAAGCAGGACTGATGTATTGCTGTGTTACCCCAATCCCTCACTCTTGGAGCCCATCTTCCTCATGCTTCGCTGCGTGAACCCTCACTCCTGGGTCAGCCCACACACTGACCGCTGCAAGCCAGCTGCTCCTAACTTAGGTTATGTCTACACTTGTTAATTTAAGTCGACTTAGCATGTCCACATTCAAAAATTAAGTTGACTTACAGGGGACCCTGCCAAATTGACCTAGAGCATCCACACTGGACGCCTAGGTCAACTTGTAGGGGCTAGGTGGACCTGGGACAATTCCACAGTGGTGGGGGGGCACCCCTTGCCAAGTGCCAGGGGGCTCAGCATTTGCCCCATTGTACCTTGGTACAAAGGGGGACAGGGACCCTGGCAGGGCATAGGAGCAGGGTGGGCAGGGCTCTGCCCTGTGGGGGGGCACACCAGGCTGTGGCTGTGCCAGCCACCATGGCAGGGAGGGCAGTGGGGAAGCCCTAAAGCCCCCTAAGTCAACTTAAAGTCGACTTAGGGCTACTCCATGTCCACACTGGCTAAGTCGACTTTCTAAAGTTGACTTAGCCAGAAAAGTTGACTTAAAAGGAGGTTTAAGAAAGTCGACTTTAATTTTCCTTAAGCCAACTTAATTTAATCTGCGTCCACACTACATTTTCCTTAAATCAACTTAAGCAAGCTTAAGTCGACTTAATTTCTAAGGCTATGTACACATGATCACTTTATTGCGCGATAAGGCTCCTTAGCGCACAATAAAGCTAGTAGTGTACACGAGCATTTTCCCTGTTGCGGGGCAACACTCTCTTGCCCTGCAACAGTTAAACCACTCAAATCGAGAGTGGTTAGGCTTACCGTGGAACAGCTGTTCCGCAGTAATGCTCGTGTGTACACATTTTCCGCATTACACAGTCTCCGGAAATGTCCCAGAGTGCCAATCGAGGCCACTCTGGGACATTGGAACTGTCAAATATGTCAATTTCACTGCTCTGGCTGAGCAGTGAAATTGACTATTATTGGAGCTGCCAGGTTCGGCGGCTCTGGGGATTGGCCCCCTGGACTGAGCTAGGGGGCTGGCCTGAACCGGCTGCCCTCGCTGATTCTGGCCAGCCCCCTAGCTCAGCCCTGCAGCTGGACTAAAAGGCTGGCTGTGGGCAGTGCATGGTGGGACAGGTGCCCACCATGCACTGCTCCTTGTATCGCAAAGGAGCGTTCACACTGGTGAATGCTCCTTTGCTATACAAGAAACGTGTGTGTGTGTGTGTGTGTACACAAAAGCGCTATATTTATAGCGCTTTCATTGTCCCGCAATAGCTTATTGCGGGACAAGTTTGTCGTGTGTACATAGCCTAAGTGTAGACGCCCCCTTAGTGAGTGGGTGCCAATGCCCAGTCCCAGATGCAACCTTAGGAACATTCAGTACTGCACACTGCAAGCTCATTGGTTCATCAGTTTATCAAAGATATTGATATGCACCTGCCTTGTTACTTTAAATGGAGTCCTTCGCACACCTTAAACCACATGCACTATTTTAGGTAAAACAAATTTATTCCCTACAGGAAGATTTTAAGTGCGTATAAGCCAGAGGAAGGCAGGTGGGAGTTTATCAAAAGTAAATAAAAGGCAAATCACGTTCTAAACTAAGCTTAACACTTTCAACAAGCTTAGTCTTAGATGATTCTCACCACAGGCTGGCTGGACTGCTTCCATCCAGGCTCCCTCATGGGCCAGCATTGCAGTTGTTGGGTGGTGGTGGTAAAGGAAGATATGGGAGAGAGAGCAGCAAAATATTTCCCCTTTTCAGGGTGTTCCTCCCCCTCTTCAGAGTCAGGTCACAGACAACATCCTAAGTCACATGAACATCCCCTTACCAAAGCTTAGGCTAGTCCATTGTTCTTGAAAGAGCTGCTTTGTTTTATGCACGCCTTAGTGAGATGTAAACTACCTCGCTGTTCTTGGAGTGTTTTGCCTGAATCTCCTGCAAGCTATGAAACACACCTTTGGGAACCTTATGTAGCAAAGCCTCATAACCATACATCTGACAGTGCAATAAACATGTCGCTGTAACAGTAATGTTCAGTGTGCCACAAGCTTTCCATAAACATCTTGGATTGCATCCACAAATTACACTAAAACGCTGATAAAGCACTCACCATACGGGTGTACGTGGCGGTGCAGTGTGTGGCACAGAGCAGCATTACCTCCTCACAACTCTAGTCTTGCAAAAGTTCAAGTGGTCTTCATGTCACTGCTGCTGGTTGGTACACCACTCCTACAGCGTGGCGTTATGAGACCATTTCTGAGCAGTAATGGGCAGTTAAACGGGGTGTGCTTGTTCCTAACACTTCAAGTGCTGCATTATGTACCCATATTACTGCTTTGACTCAGATTTTTCTTTGTTGGTCTGAACTGACTTTCTTGAAAAAAAACAGGTATCTTTTTTTAAGTCAAAGTACAGTTTTCTACAGTGTGTAATTGCTCAAGATCTGAAATGTTACATGACTTGATATGACATAAATAACCTACTAAATCAGAGTCTGACTCATCTGAGGGATATTTACAAAGGGCAGATGCCTGCTGAACTACCTACTGTGGCTTTGAATAGCTCCCAGTAATGTAGGACAGAGCATGAAAATCTCTGAGGGATTTTTGGTCTGTTTTGTTTTTTTCCCTGTTTGATCATTTTGTCATTTAAGAAAGAAAATCTGATTCCATCTGGTCAGCTGCATTGCCCAGTCAAACACTAGCGTTATGCAGTGGTCGGTTCAAAATGTGAAACAATGAATGTCTAGCTCTTCTTCTTTTAAGTCTAAAAATCAGCCAGTAGCTTTTCTTTCAACTGATCAAGCTGGGGCATAGTTGGGTCTAAGTGAGATTTTCTCCTATGAAAGCCCATGTGATAAATAAATTTGTTAGTCTTTAAAAGTGCCACAGGACTCCTTGTTGGTTTTATCTAAAAGTAGTTATTCTTTTTTAAACTTCTTTATTTTAAAATACTTTTTCTTCTAGGTAAAAATAAAATGGACAGTTGTGGCTTACCAAGGGACTGTCTCCTTTCTAAAACCCTTCAGGCTCAGATGCTGGATATGCTGGATATTGAGGGCCTTTATCCTTTGTACAATCGAGTTGAAAAGTACTTAGCAGAGTTTCCTGAGGAAAGGTAAGATTTCCATGCTGAGGTCTGTACTCAGCTCAGAAAGGTGTAATGAGATACCTTGCACTGTAGATTTCAGAAAGAGTGTGTCTGTAGAAATTTGTCTTTTGGTTCCAGTATAAATTCAGGGTATCTGAAAACTTGGAAGAATGGATGGGACCATTGGTTTACAGAATAGCACCATGCCTCTGGAGTTGATCCATACATGAAGCAATAGGGAAAAGCTCAAAAGTACCAATGAAATGAAATTTTCATAGCTGGCTTTGTAAAGTTGCAAATGTTAGTGACTATTAAAATGTTCAGTTCCATTTAAAAAAAATCAGCTGTAGTATTTACTTCTGACCATTGGACTTCACAGTTGAAAGCAATGGAGTCAAATTTACATATACGTTCCAATTCTACAGTTTCTCTTTGAAGCTTCAATTTGTTATTCATTTGTTTGAGCACCGCTCTATTAACAAGTCGTCAATGGAGTGAGCAGGGAGATTGAAGTGTGATTTATGCCATCATGTGCCAGAAATACTCCTCTGCCTTATATATTGGACAAACATGACAGTCTCTACGCAAAAGAATAAATTAAAATAAATCTGATATCAGAAATCACAACATTCAAAAACCAATCACTCCATTGATGACTTGTTAATAGCGGTGCTCCAACGAATGAATAACAAATCACAGATTCAAAGAAAAAGTGCAGAATTGGAATTTATATGTAAATTTGACTCGGTTGCCTCAGGGTTAAACAGGGACTATGGATTTTTTTCTCATTACAACAAGTGATTTGACCTCACCTTCCTTTATATGCTGTTCCCCAGTGTTTGTATCCGAACACCTATTCTGATTTGCTGTTACAGCCTGACCTGATCCTTTGTCATACATTTCCCTGCATTTAATTTCCTCCCATTCTGTTAGTTCCCTATCTTCAAAGCATCTGACGAAATGGGATTTTCTCCCACGAAATTTCATGCAATAAATTTGTTAGTCTTTAAAAGTGCCACAGGACTCTTTGTTCTAATCACACTGTCCTTTTCACAACTTACCATCTTACTCTGATATGGGACCAGATAATAAAGTAGTGCTGAAAATTTTCACCATGATCTTTATGTACCTCAATCAAGTTTCCTCTAATTCTTGTTCTCTTTTTGGGCATAATAAAGCTAGTTTTCACCATCTCTTGTTCCTTGCAAGGCCCATCATACTGTGACCATTTTTTGTCTCAGTTGCCTTTTTAAAGAGCGGCAACAAACTGGACACAGTACTTTAGATGCTGGTGGCATCATCAATCACTACCTGAAAATGTAGGAGCCTGAGTCTCTATACTGCACTCTGCCTTCCCTACTTCCTGTGTAGTATGTAGGCTGTGCAGTTCATGCCATACAGAGGTCTTTGTCCTGCTGCTTGCCTGTTCTCTCCCCAGTGACAGATGCTTGTAATATCTGCTCTCTGATTAGTGCAGTCTCTGGGTTACATACATCTGAAGAGGAAGTTTCTGGGGCAGCTTGGGTAGGGGCTTATAAATTTGTTTTGTTTCCTCAAAAGCTGGAGATCACATCTCCTCCTTGGCTTGTGATTAAAGCAAAATTCTTCTTTTGTTTTTCTCTCAAGTGAACTCCAAAATCATTCTATATTAGTATCTAGATATTGAACTTCTAACTTGGTGGTTCCCAACCTCTTCAGTAACATGGCACGCTTCAATGAGACAAACATTTACACAGCACATCCACTTTTTTCAGCTGAATTGATTGCTCATAAACATCACATTTACTATGGACTTATTTACTTATGGACTTACTAGAGAGATTTGCAACATAGTGCGTACAGCAAACTAAAGAAGGATCAAACGCATTAATGTTTCACATCCACCAGAGAAAAATACACGTCCTCTCAGTTTTGCCCTTTGGCCACCTACATTTACAATGTTCAAGTTTAGAGTCAAAAGACCGATACCTCACTTTAAATTTGATTATTAATTTTCACGAGTTTTATGAGTTGTAATTTTGGTTGAATAGAATATTGTGTAAGATGAAACAATGTTTGGTATATGTTGTTTTTCACTACCTTTGTACAAAATTTCATGGCACACTTTGCCAGTTCTCATGGCACACCACACACACTAACTTGATCTTTTATGTAATACAGTAGATAGTGCAGACATTTATGTAATTTGGGGCCAGTTTTCTGGTTGATGGGAATATCTTCTCATCTAGATTTCTCCCAGGTGAGATTTGCTGAGGTCCAATTCAGAGCTCTGAGAGTCCAGTTCTCAGGAGTCATTTGGGGAAAATTTCAGAGAAAGTTAGTTGGAACCCACTGCTTATTACTGGAATCCTAAAGGCCACTTATTTTGGAAAACCCCATAGATGGGGGCAGGGAGGGTAAACATTTTAATTAACATTTTAAAAAAATAAACCAACATTTAAATTAAATTAAATAATACACTTAATACAGGTTAATTTCAAAATTAATTTTAAATACTTTTGAAATAAGGTCTAAGATGGTTGTAATCTCTTAAAATTTGAATTGAACACAAAGTATTGAGCGGAACATGTTTGCTGCCATGTTTTAAGGAAGTCAGACCCCTGAACTGATGGAAGTCACTAGCTAAGCAATTGGAGTGAGTGTAAATTGAAGTGCTAAACCATCTTTGACAGCAGTTGCCTCTCCTGCAAGTGGAAAGAGAATATTGGTGTCATGTTAGTTCCTTCAACTAGTTCAGTTCAGTGTCTAGTTCATTTAGACTTGAGAAATCAGCTGTCTGGTGGGGATTAAATCTAGTTTGCAGTATTGTACCTCTCCCCCTTCTTCCTTGTTTACCTGAGCTCTCTTTTTAGCCATAAATCATGGGATTAAAAAGAATGTGTCAAAGTCATTGTGTGTCAAAGTAGGATTTGACACTTGATAAGAGTATCCAAAGTAGTTATTTTTGGCAGGGATTTGAAATATAATGCATTAAGATTTTAAGCTAAATTATAACTATTAGGTTTTTTAGGATGAGATGACTTGGACGTGTGTAAGGGGATTACAGCTTTATCCCAGACCTGCCTACTGTGTGTCTGGATTTCCTCTTGACGTGTCTGGTGCTGGCTGCTGTCAGATACAATATGCTAGACAAGGTGGAGTTTGATGTAGTATGGCAGTTCCTATATTAAATTCTTCCCAGTGGTTGTCAAGGTGAGCAAGCTGGCAGCCTTGTAATAAAGAGTCCTTCAGTATTGTTTAGCCAAGAATAATTGACCTAAGGGTCTAATATTTCCTATCTGAAGGAAGGCAAGAACCCAGACAGAATATGCGACAGTTTAGAGAGAGTGATAGCTTCTGCTGCCCATTAGTATCATGGAAGCACAGCAGTCCATTAGAGGTTGGTAACCAATGAAGAAATGAAATGACCAAGTAAATTCTTAATTCCCGTTCCCATCTGAATTCCCGGCAGGTTGTACCTAAAGATGTTCTCATAACAATGTGAAGTTCGATATGTAAGTGTTCATTTGCTCTGTGTACAGCTTCTAAAGATGAGAATCTTCTGTTTGCACCACTGCTACTTGTAATGAAATGGATGAGGAAATTTATGGGCATAGCTCTGATAAGAAATTATTCTAGTAAAACCCTTTTTAATAGGGAAGGTGCTAGGTTTAGGCTGTAGAAGATCCAAGACCCATAGTTCTGTGACAGTTCACACAATTGCCATCATAAAATGGTGACCTATATAGGAATTAGTATCCTACATTAAGCACTGAGAATTAAATGACTTTACATGGAAAAACCAAGTCCAGTTTATTCTTTATAGTAAAACATCACTTTAAGGAAGTTTTTTATTTTATTTAATCTGTGCACTTTTAAAAACTAACAAATTTTAAGTATGTCATAGGACTCCTTGTTTGTTTTGCTGAACTAGACTAACACGGCTCCCCCTCTGGAACTTTTCATTTTCTATTGTCTTTCGTATTCCTGAAAATGTAACTTCCTTGTCTAATTTACACATTGACCACAAGAGGGTACTAGAGCTTCATTTGCAAGAAGTCCTGTTTACTCTCTGAGCAGCTTGTGCTGAAGTCAACGTTTTCATTTGTTACTGAAATATTACATGTGCAGAGAGTAATATTAATGCCTACTAATAAATAGTTGGCAATATAACACTATACTTTAGCTTTCTTAAAAAGGCGAGCAACAGAAATTCCATCTTGCATGTTTTGTGATGTGTGCATAGAATGAACATTCAGTTTATATTCTTACATGTATATATCCTTTCTATCGTCTGTGGCCTAACACTAAACGGGATTGAAATATTTGATGCAACAAGTCTTCTAATAAAACTGCCCTTGCTGGAAGCTCCTGCAAACTCTTTCTCCATTTTTACAACATAACAATTCTTCTCTAGCATAATCCTCTTTTACCTTTAGTAAAGATGTACTCTCAACTGAAAACAGCTTTTAGAACGGTTTGGGCCAATTAAGATTGGAACTGGATCAGTAAAACTTTTTTTCCCTTTTTTGGGTACTTATAGAAGTACATTACAGATAGATGGACCTTACAATGAAGCCTTTTATGAGAAACTTCTAGATCTTTCAACTGAAGATGATGGGACAGAAACATTTGCATTGACAAAGGTACCTTTCTTCAGCATGGGTGCTAAGGCGTACTTTATTCTGTCAGCTTCCATAAAGTAGCTAATAGATACTTCAGTTTGGCAGAATTTGCTTTCTATTTTTAAAAATTCTGATGATTTTGATTTTCAAACTTTTTTTTAAATTGAAATTTTCACAGTTGTGAGAAATTGTGGTGAGGTCAGACACTTAATGATAGACGCCTTTCAAAAAGTTAGATTTATAACCAGTAAAACAAATTGTCAACATCATGTGTCCATGCATGTCAAGGCAGTAAATAACCTTAATTCAAACTGATTTCTCAAGCAGCATTTTTCTTCCTTTGCTTATCTGTAAATTTCAATTATTGCTGATGAAATATTGTCAGTTGGAGTTTGCAGTGAAAATGACATTTACTAATAATCTTTCCTAGCCTATGTATACTGTAACAATCAGAGAGAAAATTCAGTCAGACGCTGAACAGTTAAAATTCCCATTGAAATTGGTGGGAGTTCTCATCACCTGGAAAATCATACTACCATTTTTTAACTAAACAGAGGAGCTAACTATTCACAAATGCCTTGCTCCTTTTAACTCAGATAGCTGTTCGTTTAAGTGCTTTTCATATTTGTGGAAGAAAGTGTTTTTAAATCAAATTTCTTGGTGCTGTTGAATAAATGTATGCTCATATTGAAAGCAGTCTATGTGACGTGACACATTTGTAACATGCGACACAGTGAATGCTGTTCAGATTTCTTTATGTAACAATGCTTAAATAGTATGTTGTGTCTTTGTATCTGTGATTTGCGTCCAGAAGTACAAATGCTCTTATTATGGAGATAACTCGCCCTATTTTTACCTTGTAGGTTCAACAGTACAGAGTAGCGATGACAGCTAAGGACTGCTCCCTCATGATTTCCCTTTCACCGTGTCTACAGGATGAATGGTAAGGGATTCTGAAAGCCAAGACCAGCACTTTCTGTAATTGACTTCAGGCAGTCGTTCGGGTGTTTTATTCTTGGGACAACCATGTTGATTGTGGAAATGCTAATCGCGAAGTTCTGATTAAAATATTTAGGGCAAGGGGCTCAATCTTTTTTTAAAACACAAACTACTCCTGGCTTGATTTTACTGCAGTGCTTATCTTGAGTTGCTGCACCCTAGCACTCAAGTGATTGCTACCACCCAGCAAAACAATATTGGAATTGTACAGACGGACTAACTGCCGAGAAGTTGTAACTTAACTGTTGCATTACTAGCTCAAGTAACAGCACTGCCTGAGCTTCAATCCACCTCCTCTGGTAGGTTACCTAACTCAGCTAGAGATTCTCGTGTGGGCAGGCATCAAGAGTAACTCTTGAGTTATAACTTGAGCTAACTGCTATGAAGATGTACCCTTAGTTTGGAGTCTGCAACCCATTTCAAAATGCTAAAGTTGATGATGTGCCTTTAAGGATAAACAAACGAATCACCTCAGTCACTGGTGAAAGACTTAACTCCTTCCTTATCTTGTCGTATCCTTTGATCCCCTTTTGGGTATTAGGGCTTAGTCAGTTTCCTGTTATTAGAGCGATAGAGCGGATGGAAGACTTTCTTGGTTGTGACTGGGTTTATTCTCTCCTTGTCCCTCTGATCTGAGGTATGCAAGAAAGTAGATAGAGCTAACGTGGCCATTTTAATTCCAGTTACTTTATCTGTTAAAACGTGTCATTTCTCAGAAGCTGAAGCTTTTGTTGCACTTATACAGCTGTAGTGATTTCGTATCCATGTTGACTTTTGTCGACACAAACCATAGTCATTCATTGATGTCAGAAGCTCATTTTCCACACGGATCTGTGCTTTTTTGGAGGAGAAGCTCTGAAGGTGGTAATCTTCCTTGAGAAAATAAGACACGAATTCTCCCATCAAAACCTTTATATTAGATTTTGTAGATCGTTAAAAGAAGAAGAAAACCCTGTAAGATTGAACTAGACTGCCACAGCTTGTATCTATCACTAGCCCCCCCTTACTGTTCATAACACCTGAATGCTAGTTCTGCTAGGCAAAAGACCATCTCTTATTCACTCAGGTCAGGACAATAAGTTGAACAAAGGAAGTTTCATGCTACTATTTCAGTTTAGTATATAAAAAGGTAACTTGTGAAGTGATACACTACCTACTACCATTATGTTTGTGCAGGTGATTTTTTTCCTAACTGTAGAAATTCATTACAGTACGTATGACAGACTTCTCACTTATACAACTGCATCTTGCCAAGTCACCTGTGTCAATTAAACAATTTACCAGTGCTAGTGAGAGTGCTTTAGGGATATGTATCCTAGATTGGTGTGGAAACTAACAGGAAAAGTACTGGGATCTGTAAATAAATTAGTCATTCTTGTTCTCACTGGATAAGCCATACTTGAGTTTAGAATGAACTGTGTTAAAAAGCTCCATCAGCTGAAGTCCCCATTTTCTGGGAAATATGGAGATGCAGGCAGCATACTGCATGTGATCTTCACCTGTGAAGCTGAGTTATTTGTGATAGCGCATTAGATAGATAGTGGGCTGTAAGAGATTCCACTAAGAGTGTAACTTGTTTGTTTGCTTTGACAAATTGTCTTGCAAAATTCCATTCATCTTTTTCAGCTCTGATCAAAGGCCTGTGGTTCTGGCATCCAAATCCAGATTCACCTTTTCAGTCTCTGTTCTGGACCTTGATCTTAAGCCATATGAAAGCATTCCACATCAGTACAAACTGGATGGCAAGATAGTGAACTATTATTTGAAGAATGTACCGGCCAAAGATGATCCAGTGAAGTCAAATCTCTTCAAGGAGAATGAAGACTGCACATTAGTTCTCCACAAAGTGTAACTATTTCCTTGAGGTTATGTTTGAAAGTGAAGGGTTAATGAAATGTCATTACATTGATTTTTCTATTGTGTTCAGTGCATTTTTCAGCTGTGAATGTTTTTGCTTGTGGATATGCCTTTCAAAGACATGGCATAGCACTAAAAAACACCTACCAATATATAAACTTACGGTGAAGGAATGTATTCACTGTTACAGAACAGATGTGTGCCATACCCAGCAATGACATCGCAGACCAACTTGAGGCTAAAGTCCATGTTCTTAAAGTTGAATGACTACTATGTGGAAGCACAGAATGAAATGTTCTGGATTAATTTTCATTTCTTCTTGAATGCAGAGTTATGAATTTCCAGATACATTGCACTAATGCAGAAAGACTGATCACTAACATGAGAATTGCATGGTGGCCTTGCACCGTGTGCGCTTTAACACTCAAATCTATTTGAAACAAACAAAAACCCCTGCATCGATAAAACCACATTTAAAATTAAGATGCGCCGAGCACATTAAAAATGCACTATTTACATTTAATTCAAAATAAGTTGCTGTCCATGTAATTTAATGTTTAAAAAACCCCACACACTACTGAATTGTACAATTGTTCCTTGGTGCTGGCTAGATGAAACTTTCATGTTAGCACAAAACTACTTCAGCATTAGTGCGTGAGATTGAGAACTCCAGACCCTGCTTCCAAAAGTGTTATCAGTCTCAGACCTTTTTGTAACATTGTACAAAATGTAAGTAGAAATTGACAAAATGAGGGGTAAAGGTTAGGAATTTCACTAAGGAAGCATCCTTGATTCTTAATCCTTTGTTAATTCAACACATCAGTCTTTGACCCACTGGTTCTTGTTTCTACATGGGATGTGCTGCTATTAAAGGACAGAGCTAGATCTACAAACTTAGTGATGCAAGCACTAGCTCTTTCCTAATTCAAACTGAGCTCTAGAAAGTGTTTGTTCAATTTTTGTCCACATAAATCACATGCTTCTCAACTTTTTATGCATTAAATAGCAGCTTGTTCTTAAAGAGGAGTTAGGTTGAGACTTTTTGAGGAAATGGATGACAATATCTGCTTTAGCTTGTAAAGTTCATTCTAATTGTAGGGTGTGATTTTTCCTTAATGGTGGGTGTCAGTTACCTTTGTACCAACATTTAACAGTGGTTTGAGTTTGGGTGGTAACAGGTTAAACACAATCTACCAAGCTAGAGATGTGATTTGTGTGGATAAGGTGCTCTTCCCTGATGCTTGTGAAATTTAAAAGTGAAACAGTTTCAACTAGATCGAAAACATTGGCATGAAAATATATATTAAAAAATGTGGGTACTATTCTGATATAACAAATTACATGTTCTCATAGCTGTTGAAAAGCTTTTTTTACATTTCTCTGGGGTGCTCATGCCCTAAGAATGTACAAGGAGATGTTATTCTAACCCACACTGAAATGCTGCTATCTGTGTACAGTATGTGTGTACTGTTAAGTTTCAAAATATGGGGGGGGCGGTCCTCTTAAGAGTTACCTTTCCTTATAAAGTAGTACAATAGTTTATATTTGGAGCTTAAACCTAATACCCTTTGGATCACTGTATTTTATTTGAACGTCTTCAGAGTATTAGCGTTCATAAACAACGTAGCCATGTTCATTGGCAGGACCCAATGTACAATTCTGTGAAACTCTTGCTCATTTGACAGTTGGGCCCAGAGTGGAGATATTTGTAATGGAATCTTATTTATGCTGCAATATTGTTTAACACTTACAAGTGAACCATGTTACCTTGATCTGCTAAACCTACCACCAATTAGTAATGGGCCTTTCTAGGGTGCAGCTGTTTGCTCTTCAGATTAGATTTGTTATATCCACAGCAGTCTGACCTAATTGATGATGATTTATTACAGTAGGGGGTGGGGGAAGGATAGGAAAACTCATTCAAGCGGCTCAATGTAAAGTGGCTGCTTCATGTCAGTTGTTCCCTGCTAGAATAGAAGGGGCGACTGAGTGAAAACATAGATGGTGACTTCTAAGTCATTCCCAGAAAATATCATACTGTTTTAAAACAGGCATGTCTAATGCAGGATCTCCCAGCCGTACCTTGGTTTATGTGTGAATGTAAAAACTCTGTATACCGCTTGTTCCATCAAAATGTGCACCAAATGCTAGTTGTGTATGCATACTTGCACTTGTGTTTGCAAAAGAACTCTTCAATGAAACTACTTAGCAAGAGTTTTAAGATTGGCTCCTAAACCCAGAAAAATACATACCCCCAAAATGTCTGCACCTATACCAAGGTACTATGGATTAATTTTGAGCGTGATTAGCAGGGTTGTCCCAATGTTTAAAGGCCTCCAACTGTAAAATGAGGAATTTTCTCAACTATATAGAATGTGACTATTGCCATATTTTTAAAGAACCAGTGTAAAATTAACTCTTTCCACCCTCCCCAAGTGTATATGTTCTACCCTTTTGAGAAATGTTAGACATTTACGAGTGAGCTAATGCTACTGGGGCATAATGCGGTTGCAAGAAACATTTTGAAAATACTTCTACTTAGTTTATGTAATATGTAAAGTATCAAGTTGACCAATACTCCTGGACTGTTTGTCTGCCAGAATATCTAGGTTACTGCTGCTACAAGCTTTTGGTGCTTTGAAAGAAAATCAAACAGTGATTAACAGTTTATGCACGTGATTTGTGGAAGTAATGTCTATTCTTTATCCACATTATAGAAGAAATAGCAGCTGTACTGTTTTACTACCATTCACAAAATTGATTTCTAACCCACCTGACTTCTTCACAAACTGTAATTTTTATTTGGCTTTATTGGTCATTTCTTCCTGTACTATCTGAAATGAGTAGAAGGAATATTTAAATACAACTTTATTCTGTTCAATGACACTGTTCTCTAGTATAAAATCACTGTACTTTTAGCATCGAGCTGTGAAATGAAACTTTCACTTTTTATTGACTTGAATTTGACAGCATATGTTCCTGTAACACATTAAAGAAAATGTTAAGGACAGAAGAACCACTCTGGTACATTAATTCAGAAAGTAAAATTTATAATGAAATTCACTCTATTATATTTGGCATTTTTGTATTTAAATTGCTGTATTTATTTTTCATGTCATGACAATTTATATATAACGTGCCATAATTGTACAGATAGCATGTTTTATGGGTATGGTTTCTAAATGGAAAATAACTTAATGTTTATATTAAATAAAATTATAGACTTACTCAATAGCCTAATTAAAAGACTTTTCAAATTTCTACCTTTTATAAGTAACTGGTATTCATTTCTCCATGCAAACTGATTTGACCAGACTTTCAATAGAGGCTTCAATCCCCAGTGAAAAGAGCATATTTCTAAAGCAGTGGGGTCCATTTTCAACAACTCCTTTCTTATCCTTCAGGGCTGCAAGAACAATGAAAGATTAAATACACCAGTGCATCAGGGTATAAAAACTAGTTCAGAAAACAAAACAAATTGAATACCTTTGCCAACCAGCTCTAGTTAGGAAAATGTAAATTCCATGCTCTGCCACTTACTCAAATGATTAAGGGAATGAAGCATTTGCTTTATTTTTCTATATTAGACTAATCTACACATCAAGCTTAATCTTGGAATAATTAGGTATCCAATCATTTGTCTCTATCTTTAGGAAAACAGGCTATTTATTCTCAGTTGAATGTAAACTAAAAATGCTCTTAGTTAATGTTCTTACAAGGAGAAGGATAAAATCAGGGATTCTAAGCTTCTTGCTTTGCAGTTGTTACAGTTGAAAGCTTCATCATTATGAAGTAATGTATCCATGAAAACTATCTTAACAGAATCAGCATAGCCTGAGCTTTCTAGACTCCTACCTACACCCAGAGCGCCTGACAAAGCACCATTGTGGTTTTGGGACAGTTACTGCAAAGCTAACAAAACAAATTTCAGCTGCACTCACTAGCTTCTACCTACTTTAAAAGTTGTAGCACAACTCTTTCCCTTAGGGGTAATTTTCTATGCCAGTGGTTCCCAACCTTTTTGCCTCGAGGGCTGCAAATATAATTTTTACAGCACTGAAGGGCCCCCAGTCAATTAAAAATTTAATAGGAATTTAATTAAACAAACATTTATTTAGTGAAAAGTAAATTTAAACAATTAAAGAGCTTTAAAAATTCAGTCAGTCAAAGTGGGTGCAGGTGCTAAGTGCTAAATATAGTAAAAAATGTGGCAACTGGTAAGAGGTGCAGGCTATGAATTGTACAAAAGGCTCTAATTGACAGAGTCCCTGCTCCTGTATGATGGGCTGCTGAGAGAGCTGGGATGAGGTAGGAGGAATGAGCAGCAGTAGCCGCCCTGCTCCTGCTCCCAGATGTATCCTGGAGCCAGCTCTGCTAGCAGCCACAGCCTGGCTCCCAAGACCAGGTAGTGAGCAGCTGCTGCACCCTGGTTTCCAGACAGCGGCAGGAGAGCGCTGGCAACTTGAAAAAGCCTTGCGGGTCACAGGTTGGGAAGCCCTGTTCTATTCAGTAGTCAGTCAATTTGGAAGCATGAGCCATGTAGAATTGAGAGGAAGTAGTGTGTAACATATTGGTGGTATAAATAAATACATGTCTAACAGTTCAAACCAGGTTGGTTTATAAACACAAAGCAAATTATTGTTTTCAATAACACAGGCCAGTGACACATCAAATGGTACGAGGGAGATCAGTGCTGCTGTTTGCTGACTGACATTTTTACTATGCCCTGCAATATACAATAATGCAACTAAATTTGTCAGGGGATCATACATTTTGCTAAACGTTTTCTTTTAATCTTACATTTGGGAGGCGATAGAGCAAAACTAATTGAAAAAGCCCAATGCTTTAGTTAGTAGCAGCGCAACAAGCTAGATGAACTGCCAAAAAAGCTTGTTTCAATAGCTTGAGAAGAACTTTTGGTTTTTTTAAAGGGGTCAGGCTCTGAAACGTCCAGACTTTAGTTTAACAAAATTTGAAAGTAGGAACAGTTTGGGGCAGGAACAAAAACAATTACTATTACATACCAAGCTCAGTTTTTAACAGGGAACAGTTGTACATAGGTTAAATGGTAGACCAGGGTGTTAGTTTAAAAAACATTCCTAGTGAAACACCAGCTCTTTCATTTCTGCAGTCAAAACAGGTTCTGCTACATCTGCCACATGTCAGAGCATGAGCAAAGTAGGACAAACTGTATGTAACACGATCTGCATTTAGAGCTGAGTGTGCATAAAAAATCAGGAAATCAGAACAGAAACCGTTTAACGTCACTGACAGAGAAACCATTTTTAAAAAATTGAACAGTGATATTACCTTGCACTGGTATTCTAGGCAGAAGATCCAGGACAGGTGTAACTTCCCCTTGCTCACCCACACAGATTTTCCAAACAATCATTAACTCAAACCTGTATCATGTACATTGGACTTTATTACAATAATAATAATACACAAGTTGCTTATGGTTTTTTTAGGCTAAAGTTTTTTTCAATGCAGAAACTAAAGATATATTTAAATTAAACTCTTATTTTTCTCGTAGAAGCAGCAGAGTTGTATCATGTTTTTAATAGTTTGTGATATTTCTCATTCAGTAGTGAAGATACAGCTCTACGCATTAATAAACCAAAACTTTCAAGAAGGTAAAAAGTTCAGCTGTATCTATAATGGACCAGGATTCTACTACCTTCCCTATGTTATTTGTGTACACTAAGCTTCTACCAAACATACCTAAGAATAGCACAATCTAATTTTTGTTAGCAACAACAAGAAAAGGGAATTGAATAGACAGACAGAATCACCATCATCAAAACTTTAAGCTTCAGAGACATACCCTCACTTATGAAGGGAGTTGAGAGTTGTAAAAAATCATGGCTAATGATGTTGAAAATAACCATGCCCATCACCCCCACTATTTACTCTGTGCTGTTCCAGAAGAGTTGCGTACTAAAACAACTCTATTATTTCTTGGCTGAGAATGGTGGGTTTTTTTATGTTGTGTACCAGCCATGAATACATGCTAAAACATTTGATACTGTAGAAGAAAATCAAAACATGACAGAAGCCTGAGTAGGAGCCTAGCCCCTGAAGAAAAAAAATTTCTCCAAATTGCATTCTGAAATAAATGATATTTGCAATGGGTTTGACCAGTTACAGACATTTACAAGCACACTGGACTGTTGTATGGAATGCTAACTTTTAGTACTTCTAGATCAATGAAAAAAAATAGGGCTTGGACAAACTTATCTCTGCAGCTAGAAAAAGCATACAACAAAGAAAAATAATAAATAAAAAACAAGGCGAATCTGGGCCACTCACCCCACAGGGACAGAAAGACATTGCTGAAACCCAGGTCCTCATAGAAAATGGCTGTCAACTGCCCCCATCTATTATATCAAGAGACCACAACAATGGCAGGGTATCATGGGAAGAGAACTAAGATGGAACAAAATTACCCCTCTAATCTGAAACACTTTCAATTTAAGGTGTGATGTGTGGCAGGGGGTGTGTTTTTTTATTTGGATCCCAAACTTTGCACTTTGGGTTTGGTAGTGCATCAGGCCCAGTAGTGGAAGGTGCCTACTTTCTGGTTCTGGACTGATGAAGTGAGCGTTGCAGAAATTTTACCTCAGACTGCAAGCGCAGGCATTTTAATAAGCTTTCCAGAGTCTAAAGCTAGGATCTCAGGAGAACACCTTAGATTTTACCACCACCGAATCCAACTTTGAACTTGGGCTTCAGAGAGATAAAAACGTAATCGTAACTGTTGTTCTTCAAGATGTGTTGCTCATGTCCAATCCATTCTGGGTGTGCGAATGCCAATATGCAGTTACCACAACTTTCCCTTTAACAGTACCCGTACAGCCAGCTCCAATGCCCTCTGGCATTGTGCGCTCATGCCACGGTATAAGAGGGCGAGCCAGTCCTTTGCCTCTCAGTTCTTTCTTACCATCAACGCCAATGGTGGGGACAGACGGCTGGTCATGGAACGGACATGAGCAACGCATCTCAAAGAACAACAGTTATTACAGGTGAGCAACCGTTTTTTTCTTCTTCAAGTGCTTGCTCATGTCAGTTCCGTTCTGGAGATTATGGATGTGCCGTCTGCAGAACCACTCTGCCAAAGCCGGGCTCACCTTGAGTTTGCTGTACTATAGTGTAGTGGGCACCGCCAACCAGGTTGCCACTCAGCGTATATTCTGCAGTGGAAAGCTGCTGAAGAGGCTTGAGCTTTGGGCTGTGATAGACGGAGGGAGGAATTCACTTCTGTTCATAACACGGTCTGATACAGGCCACTAGCCATGTGGCGATCAGCTGCGAGGACACCGCAGACCCTTTCACTCTAGCTGCTAAAAGAGCTGGGAAATCTCACGAAAGGATTTCGGTTTTTTTTATAGATACAGATGGACAATGCCCTTCCAGAGTATGCGATCTATGTTCCTTGGTTGAATTGTGTGGCTTAGGGTAAAAAGACTGGCAGGAAGATGTCTTGGTTGACATGACATGGGGAAACAACTTGGGGCATAAATGCTGGGTGCGGCTGTAGTTGAAACTTGTCTTTGTAGAAGACAATATATGGCGGCTCTGAGGTCATGGCCCACAACTCGGACACTCAGGCCTTGTAGACACTGCAGCGTTATCGCACGGTAAGGCTCCTTGCCAGGCGATAATGCTGAGAGCGTACACACACAAATGTTCCTTGTTCCCTGGCGATAGCCCTCTTGCCACACAACAGGTAAACTACTCAAAGGACAATGGTTAGGCTTACCGCAGTAGAGATAGTGTGTAGCCTCCTTGCGCTTTTGACAGCCTCCAGAAATATCCCAGAATGCCAATCAAGGTCATTGGAGCTATCATACTTGTTAATTTCACTGCTCTAGCAGAGCAGTGAAATTAACAAGTATGACAGCTTCCCAGTCCTGGACCGCAGCGGAGCGCCAGTCGCTGGGACTCTTGGAACCCCGGAGGGAGAGCTCTGCTGCTGGGAGCCCAGGAACCCTGTGGCTGCCGGGGACCAGGAACTGCGGGGCCTGCGGAGCAGAAGCCACTGGGGCTGCCTGCTCCAGCAGTGGCTGCTGGGGAGCCAGCAACCCCAGCGGCTGTCCTTTTCCAGTTGCCGGGGGTCCCGGCTCCCCCGTGGCCACGGCTGCCGCCCAGGAGCCGGCAACCTGGGCAGCTGCAGAGGTCAAGCCGTCGAGGGTTGCTGGTGCCCCTGCGGCAGAGAAGCCCCAGGTGCGGGGAACCCCCATGGTATCAGGGCTCAAGCCTCTGGGAGTGCCGGCAAATGGTAGGGAGGTCAGGTCTGGGTATAACAGCCTGCTCTTGTCTTATGCTAATAGGTCCAGTCAGTCCAGGAGCTGTAGCCAGTGGTGTTTGATAGTCTTAGCAGGATGGAGAACCAAGGCTGCCTTGGCCTCGCGGCTGCTATGAGAATAACATTCACTTTGTCTTTCAACCGGACTCCGTGGACTAGAGGGGTCAGCGGAAATGCCTGTATTAGAGACTCTGTCCAAGAAAGTAGGAAAGTGTCTGACAATGACCCTCTTTCATGCCTCCTCATGGAGCATTTTCTGCTTACGCTGGCCAAAGAGAACACACCACCTGCGGGTGAAGCAACCACTCATGTCGAGGTAAGAAGTCTCTGCTGAGTCTGTCTACAATTGTGTTCAATACCTGGGAGGGGAGTGTTAGAGCTCAGTGAAGCCAGTGCCTGGTCGAGAGCACATGGACACCAGCCATGACTGTAAGGGTCCGAGGCAGAGCTGTGCATGGTGCCATATGACCAAGCAGTTGGAGGCACATCCTGGCTATTGGGCACCTCTCTGGCCTGGAATTGGGATTGTGGTGGAAATGCCGTGGCCCAAGCAGAATCCAACACTGTCCCTAAGAATTTGATCCATTGGACTGGTGATAAAGTTGAGTTGTGATAGTTTATTAGCAGGCGTAATCTGTGACATGTGCTGGTGACCAGCCTCAAAGTGTGATATATCTGGGAGCAGGATTTGCCTCTGACCAGCCCAAATGCCCAGGTAAGGGAAAATCTGAACCCTTTGACAACAAAATTATGCAGCCACCACAGCCATGCATTTCATAAAAACCCTTGGGCCAAAGAGAAGCACTATGAACTGGAAATGGTCTTGTCCCATGACAAACCTGAGGAATCTCCTGTGACCAGGGAAGAATGAGATGTGGAAATAGGTGTCCCTCAAGTCGAGAGCAAAATACCAGTTTCCCGGATTCAAGAAAAGGATTCTGGAAGCTAGGGAGACCTTGCAGAACTTCAATTTCTTGAGGTATTTGTTGAGAAGTTGCATGTCTTTACTCTCTTCTGGGATGGTTGGGAAATCCTGGGCATGCTCCTGGGGAAGAAGCGTGGCAAACTTGGACAGTGAGTCCAAATGTTGAAATTGTATCTCCCCAGGAGGATCGAAATGAATCAGGTCCCAGAGCTATGGGGAACTCCAATGGGTTCCCATAAGGCCATTTAGGTGAGCATTGTCCTTGAGGTCAGGCTGATGAGGAAGGCATGTCCCCTCCACTGAGGCTCCAGCAGCTGTATGTATGTCAGCTGGATTCCCACTATGATTCCTCCCAGATGCTGTGGACTGGGAGTGTAATCCTGATGACCAGAATGAGGTCTCATTTCCTTCTGGTACCAGGGGAATGTCTGGGCTGGGAAGGGAACCAGGGCCTGGAACTTGCCTGTCAGCCCCAATTTGAAGACTGTCTCTCCAGAGACTGGTGTGAAGAGTAGGATTGACAATGGGAATCCCCCAACCAGTGCCAAGATGTTAATTGGCACTGGGGGGGGGGGGGGGGGGGGTTAGTGATGCTGGGAAATTGACCAGCGCCTGTCCAATCTCTGTGCCGATGAATGGGATCTGGACCGGGACCCTGAACATCATTGCTAGGGATGCAGCGACCTCTTCCACACTAGTGACTGCAGCGCCTAAGACCTCAGCAAGCTCCATGGAGGTGATGAGCAGTGCAGTCTCTGGGGTGGGCTCATTGCTGGTTTTCCCCTGGGAACTGGTACCCTGCTTTTATCTCCTATCGCAGATCCCAGACTGGGAGGGACAGGCAAGGCCATCAGGTCCTTTCCTGAGATGCCTATGGCTCTGATGACATCGTTAGGGGCACTGAACCCATCACATTGGCCAGGCTCTGAGGTTGTTTCTTTGATGGGGAACTGTGCAATTAGGGTGACAGTGAAGGTACCTAGCCCACATGGATCCTGCCCTCTGGATCCCATTCTTGCTTTTCTTGGGAGCTGGCAATTGACCCCACTCGGTATGGCTCTTCTTCTTGCACCCCAACTCTGGAGACGTTGAGTGGAGCTGGGAAGTTCCTGGTGCCAGTGGTGCACTCTGCACCAAAGCAGATGTTCTCAGCAACAAGGCTGTTAGTGCTGGCACCAAGGCTGGTCTTAATGCTGACACCATGAGTAGTGCCTATAGGCAAATGTCCCTTTCTTTTTATTTCCTAACCTTGAATTCTTTATAGATGGGGCATTTGTCTTTTTCATGAGCTTCCCTCAGGCACTTAAGACACTTAAGACATGGGGGTCACTCAGTACAAATGGCGTGCCACAGGCCATGCAGGATTTGAATCCTGGAAATCAGGTCATGCTCTAACTATGGGCAAGAGCCCTCGACCAACTAACAATACTCAACTCTTTATGCTAATCACTTCAAATTCTCTACACTAAAAGAAAGAACAGAACAAAGGAAGGAACAGCCTAGCTTATCTACACTCAACTGTAGTTGCAAGCAAGAAGGGAGTTCCAACAAACGTCACTGGTGGAAAGAAGGAATGGAGAGGGTGTAGGACCGGCTTCCTCTTTTATAACGTGGCATGAGTGCATGATGCCAGAAAGCATAGGAACCAGCCTTATATCTCCCAACATTTTTGCGTGTGGCTGTATCCACGAAAAGCATCACAGAACTCCATTATATGACTATTCTTTGTAAAGTAACTAGTTGATGGATTTATCTCCAGCTTTAGAGACCATTTACTCATTTCAGATTTTTTTCACTTCTTAAATGCAGATATTAATAAAGTATCTTGAGATGGCCTTACCCAGAAAGTTCAGGGCTCCTTATAACCATGTAATCTCCAGACAGTCCTTCAGGAAGTCTCACAATATCAGGATATTTGGCCTGTTAGTAAAAAGGAACATAAGAATATAACCAGGCAGTAAAGGTGGTAAGTACACAAACTAAGTTTAGACTATACATTTTTCCCCCCCAGTTACAATTTATCTTTAGAACTACAAAGAATAAAAAACTGCTAAATTTACATTGAAGTATATTGTGAAACTCTAACAATATTTAGACATCATCAGATGCACGTAAGAGCAAAATGAATATTAAAGGTACAAAACAAAACCTTCATTAACTCACTTTGTTAGACAGCATTGTGGCATGTCTGCCACCATCCTTTTTCCCCCCTCAGCAGTGATTCTCCAAAAGGATAAAATGTCAACAAGTTATATCAGTTTTGTATCCTTAATGGCTCACCAGTTTACTCCCTGGGACCAGATCACCTGGTAGATTCCTTAACATTAAGGAGACAACAGTTGTTCGCACCCTCCCATGTAAGACATTTGTCCAGAATGACACAAGTTAAAGTATGGATATAACATCAAATTCTTAACTTCTAATCAAAATAGAATTCCTAGACATAAACTATATAATCATTCCCAGCAAATTACTACCTTTCTATTGATACCAAACATGACATAGTTCCTATGGATTATAGCATTTATGCGATATCCATAGAAAATAATATCATAAATGCTTCCCTAAATCCAGACAGCATCACACACAGGGCTCTGCCCTGCCAGGGTCCCTGTCCCCCTTTGCCCCATTGTACACAGGGGGTGCCCCCCCCCACCACCGTGGACCTGCCCAAGGCCCCCTAGCCCCACAAAGTCGACATAGAGCATCCAGTGTGGATGCTCTAGGTCGACTTTGTAAGTTCCCCTTTAAGTCGACTTTAATTTTAAGTGTAAACACACTAAGTCGAATTAACTAAGTCGACTTAGTTAAAGTCGACTTAAAAGTGCAAGTGTAGACATAGTCTTTGTTCTTTTGTGCCCAGACTGTCCTGTTTGTATAAGGCAGAGGGACATTTCGGGCCCATGATGGTATAAATCACATTGATGGATGAGCAGGTGAATGAGCCCTTGATGGAATAACTGGCTTGATTAGGTCCTGTGACGTGGATAAAAACTGACTGTGCAGTATATTCAAGTAAGACTCCTTGATAGTTATAATTCAGAATGCCCTTTGTAGATCCTGTATTACTGTATAATGTTCTCTCTTCTGCAGCTGCCACTTCCCTGATAGTTTCCCATAAACAAGGGCATTTATATTTGATCACAATAGCTGAATATATTCAGAACAAAATACTGACCTGAAGACTAGTTATTCTTATTAGGGACCTTTAGGGAACCAAACAAGACAGGAAGTTGGTAGAGATCATATTGCAGAATAAGGAAAAACCAGGTGTTGATCCTGGTAACTACAAGCCTGGTGATTTGATCTCAGTAACATGCAAGGTCTTGGAAAAATTTTGAAAGTAGTAGTAGTTAAGGATATCGGGATCGACAGTAATTGGGATAAAATACAACATGATCGTGCCAGACCAAACTGATCTCCTTTTTTTGAGAAGTTAAACAGATTTTTTGGACAAAGAATGCAGTGAATCTAATTTACCTAGAATTCAGTAAGGCATTTGATATAGTTCCATATAGAGAATTATTGGAAAAGATGTGGATTAATATGAAAATAGAAAGGTGGATAAGGAACTGGTTAAAGGGGAGACTACAACAAGTCTGTAGGTGATTGCACCTGTGTCTGGGTACTCTTATCTCTTCCAAATAACAGGAGTCTGAGGCATCACCTTGTGCAAACATGCGTGCCGGTTTATTTACCACAGTGCAATAATAATACCCACTCCCAACCAGGCCCCATAGGCCCAGAGGCTCCTTGCCCTTACAACACCAGGTGGCATTCTGAGCTCCTAAACTCCTCCCTTCCTCCCTGGCCACACCTCTCCTGGGGTTTTCCCCAGCAGGCTTATTTATCCACACCTAGCCAGGGCACAGCTGTTCCCATTTACCTCCTTAGGTGAGGGTCTAGCAGGGTTTAATCAGTGCAGTCAGCTGGGGCTCCCTTCCCCTGCTTCCTACAGCCCTGGTAATGCCCATTACCCTGGTCCAGGCAGTGGGGAAAAGGGAGGGCAACCACAGGTGGCAGAGTCCCTTTATATAACAGTTTAGTGTTTTATAATGGAAATCCTGGTGCACAATTAAACTGAATGATGTAAGTGCTGCTGCGGTCTTTAAAGATTAGAATCAAAGCATGAAAAGTTTGAAAATCGACCACGAAAACTCTGTACCACCACAACATTTAGTTTAAGGTTCCCAGAATAATGGATCTACTGAATCAGCAAACCAAAGAAATAAAAGGGAAAATTTGTACAGACAGGGATATTTTTTAAACTGGAAAATATTGGATTAGATTTAAACCTCAAGGCAACTTAAATTAAAATCATCTGAAACAAGAATATAAAGAATGAAGCATGAATGTTATAGTTTAAATGTAATTAACAACATCAGCAACATTATATATCGTAGATTTAGGGATTTGTTTATTATATGACACATGGAAAATATTAAACATAAACAGGCAACATTTAAACCCTGAGGTCTTCCTATCAAAGATATGACTGACACACTGTTCCTTAACTAATGGCGTTGTTACAAAGGACTTGTCTTCACTGATGGCGGTGAATTCATCACCGTCAGATCAATCTCCCTGTGCATCATAGCCTGTAAATTGCACCAGAACATCTCATAAGACCAAAATAAAGTAACTAATTTAAAGCAGAGAATTCTCCTTGAAACTTGCACTGTTTTTTACTTTCCAGAGTTTAGACTATTAAAACTGTCACCTTCCAGGGTTTAAATCCTAAACAGATTAGTGGTTTAAGATATTTAAAATGCAGTAATTATTTGCTGACATTACAGGTAGGTAGTTTTATAATAAAATGAAAATAAAGTATAATCTCTTTTCCAAATGGGGTTTGCTGTAATTTCTACATTCCTCTCTGGGTGTGTGACACAACCTTATCTAAATCCTGTGTATTCTTGCTGTTCACATCAACGATCATAGCCACCACTCTTCTGACTGAGGGAAACCCAGCCATGCCTCTGCTTAATTGTTTTAAGAGGCCACCACTGGTCAACACAAGGTCCTTCTGCCTCTCAGGAAGGATGAATCAAGAAACTCTGAATCAAATGGGGTTTTGCTGCATGTTCAAATTTCAGTACAAATGATAGACATGCAAGAAACGAAAATGGTTGCTACAAGTCTAGGTATTTTATGAGAAACCCTGCTGTTATAAAAAACTATGTCTTTCTATTCTAACTTATGTAAAAAATAAAACATACAGAATATTACAAAATAATTAAGATATTTCATAATTAAACTTATTTCTAGTCTTGAAATTAATATAAAAGTAGCATTGATTCCAATATTGCATTGAGAGTAGCTAACACCTCATAATAAATCATCAGTTTCATCACCTCCATCCTTTACTATATTCTAGCTTATTTATGAGATGTTTCCATAAAACACAAGACTCCATTTACATCCATCCTCTGCTCACAGAGATCCATTCATACTTACTGTTTATAAAGCACTTTGAAGACCAGAAGTACCATATAAATTTTAATTAGTATTATCTTGGTCCATATTTCTAAAGAAAACACCAATGAATCCAACATCAATTTGATTAATGGCAGTGACATTTTTGTTTTCTATATTTAAATAAAATGAATATTTTCCAATTTCCTTGTTGGCAAGAGAAGAGTGGAAATAAGGATTCCACAAATGTTAGACCTGACTAAGAAAGTTTGGCAACAACATGGCCTCTCTTGGCCAGAGGTTTCCCCAGTGGAACCAAACCAACTTGTTTCTGCTGGGGACAGGGAATGTCCAAGACCCAGCCCAGACTCAGATGCTAGAGCAGCCTCAGAATCAAAAACAGGATATTCTATTTACAACAAAACTAAATGAAGGTGCCAACCCTGCCACTGCAGGCTTCAGCTTCTTTACTCCTTCCAGAGACTGGAGCTCTGACCCAAGGTTAGATCTGAGGGTTCAGCTGATAAGACCTCTGTCCCGAAGAGCGAAGTGTGCCTATCCTTCCAGGAATAATGTGTAAAAGCCCTGCAGATAGAACAATTTAGGGAACAGTCTTCGCTGAGGCATATATTGATAGCAAATAGGAGTGTTCTAATCTTGGAAGGATTAGAAATTAGTAATAAGAGTGATTAACCACTAAGACAAACTATTGAGTGAGGTATGGATTCTCCATCTCTTGATGTCTTTACACGAAGACTGAAAGCCTCTCTGGAAGATAATTTTTAGTCACTGGCTAAATATTGGAGTAAGTAAACAAACATCTGTGACCTCTTTTATACATGAGATTAGCCTAGATGATATAATGATTCCTTCCAGTCTCATAATCTGTGAATGAAGATAGGCACAAAAGACATCTCAGGGCTGAAATTGTAGATAGTGCAGGAATTTGAAGTCCACAGTGGCACTGAAACATTATAAAATTACCCAAATTATTGAAACTACAATACAAACAAACTCACAAAAAAGAGAGATCTCTGGGCTTGCAGTAAAAGTCCTTACACCTGCCCTGCAGTTCGCTATGTTTAAAAAAAAAAAAAAAAAGTACTAGAAAGGACCAACTTTTTTAGGAAGTTCCTGGAGCTCAACTGCATGAAGAGAGAGGGGAACACACATCTGCAGAGTCTGAGGGCAGAATACCAGGAGATGAAAGTGGCCAGTGGAAGCATGTGACCATGAGAAGTCAGTAAAGGAAAAGATGGGCTAGTGAAGGAGAAATAGAGCTCAGAAACAGGTTTGTGGTGGTAGAAAATGAAGGAACACAGCATGTGGTTCCTGAAAATGGTAGTCCAATGAAGAAGAGAAGAGCAGCTAGTCCTGTCCAAAGAAGGGATGAGCCGATGGAGATTCCTCCCAGTAAGAGCCCCAGAAGAACTGAGGAGCGGGTGCAGAGGACTGCAGAGAAAAGCTGTAGAACTAAGGACTTGGGGCTGGAAAGAAGTGGGGATAGGCTAGAGAATCACACTGTTGCCAGAAAAAGGCAAGTCTATGTGACTGGTGACTCCCTGTGGAGAAGGACAGACAGGCTTATAACCATAGCTGATCCTGAGAACAGAAGGATATGCTGCTTGCCGGGTGCAAAGATACGGGGTGTCGATCTGAGGCTGAAGAGGATCGTAATTGGAGCGGGAAATAATCCTCTGATTGTCCTTCATATGGGTACAAATGATGTAGGTAGATTGTCCCTGGAACATATCAAAGGTGACTATGCCAGGCTGGGAAGGACTCTCAAGGAAATAGAGACTCAGGTGATCTTTAGTGGGATCCTGCCTGACCCTAGAGGACAACAAAGGTGTGAGAAGATCCTGATGATAAACAGATGGCTCAGGCAGTGGTGTTATAAGGAAGGCTTTGGCATGTATGGTCACTGGGAAGCATTCATGGACAGAAGACTAGTCTCCTGGGATGGACTGCACCTGAGTAGGGAGGGAAACAGACTTCTGGGAGAGAGATTAGCACAACTGATCAAGAGAGCTTTAAACTATAGAGTGGTGGGAGATGCCCGAATAATCTCTATGCCTGATATTAGTGTTGAGAGGAAGGAAAATGAAATAAGAAAGGACACAGAAATAGGGAGCAGCATGGAGGCTAGAAGGAGGGGTAGTGTAAATGCCAGTCTAGCAAGAGATATTGGCTGTAGAATGTGAGGCCAAGCAGCAAAAACTAAAAGGTTTCTATACTAATGCGAGAAGCCTAGGTAACAAAATGGAGGAACTAGAGCTACTGGTAGAGGAAGTGAGACCAGATATAGGGATAACTGAAACATGATGGAATAGTAGTCTTGACTGGTATACCAGTATTAAAGGCTATGTGCTCTTTAGGAAAGACAGATATAAAGGCAAAGGTGGGGGAGTGGCATTGTCTACCAATGAGAAAGTAGACTGTAAAGGAAATTCAGAGTGATGGAATTAACAAGACAGAATCAATCAGGGTAAAAATCACATTGGGGAACAAAGCTACTAGAGTTTCTCCGGGGATAATGCTTGCGGTGTGTTATAGACCACTGGGATCTGATTTAGACATGGATAGGGACCTCTTTAAGGAAGTAAATACTACTGGGAACTGTGTGATTATGGAAGACTAACTTCCCAGATATAGACTGGGACATGTGCTAGTAGTAATAAGAGGGCCCAGATTTTCCTGGACGTGACAGCTGATGAATTTCTTCTCCAAACTGTTACCGAACCGAGAGGAGATGCCATCTTAGATTTGGTACTGGTGAGTAGTGAGGACCTCATAGAGGAACTGGCTGTAGGGGACAACTTAAGTTCGAATGACTATGAGCTAATTCAGTTCAAACTAATTGGAAGGATAAACAAAAATAAATCTGTGATCAGAATCTTTGACTTTAAAAGGGCTAACTCTAGCAAATTAAGGGAATTAGTTGGGGAAGTGGACTGTACTGAAGAGCTCAGGAATGTAAAGGTAGAAGAGGCGTGAACTAGATTTAGATCAAAGTTGCAGGAACTATCTGAAGCCTACATTCTGAGGAAGGGGAAAAAATCTGTAGGCAAGAGCTCTAAACCAAGTTGGATGTGTAAGCATCTTGGAAAGGTGATTAGGAGGAAGCACAGAGCCTATAAGGAATGGAAAATGGGAGGGATCAGCAAGGAAAGCTACCTTTTGGAGGTCAGAACCTGTAGAGATAAAGTGAGAAAGGCAAAAAGGTCAAGCAGAGCTGGACCTTGCGAAGAGAATTAAAACCAATAATAAAAGTTCTTTAGCCATATAAATAGAAAGAAAACAAAGAACGAAGAAGTGGGACCATTAAAAACTGAGGATGGGGTGGAGGTCAAGGATAATCTAGGCATGGCTGAATGTCTAAATAAGTGCTTCACATCTGTTTTTAATGAGGGTGAAGATGAGCTGGGGGATAGTGGTAGGGTAGCTATTGGGAATGAGGTCATGAAAGAGGAAATTACCATACCTGAGGAAGAAGCCAAACTTGAGCTGCTGGATGGGACTAAATCGGGGGGCCTGGATAATTTCCATCCGAAGATATTAAAGGAACTGGCTCATGAAATTGCCAACCCATTAGCAAAGATTTTTAATGAATCTGTAAACTCAGGGGTTGTACTGTATGACTGGAGAATCGCTAATATACTTCCTATTTTCAAGAAAGGGAATAAAAATGATCTGTGTAACTACAGCCCTGTTAGTTTGACCTCGGCAGTATGCAAGGTCTTGCAGAAAATTTTGAAGGAGAAAGTACTTAAGGATATTGAAGATAACGGTAACTGGGATAAAATACAACATGGCTTTCCAAAAGGTAGATCGTGCCAGACCAACCTGATCTTTTTTGAGAGGATAACAGACTTTTTGGACAAAGGGAATGCGGTGGATTTAATTTACTTAGATTTCAGCAAGGCATTTTATACAGTTCCACATAGGGAATTATTAGATAAATTACAGAAGATGGGGATTAATGTGAATACAGTAAGGTGGATAAGGAACTGGTTAAAGGGGAGGCTGCAGCGGGTCATACTGAAGGGTGAACTGTCAAGCTGGAGGGAGGTTACCAGTGGAGTCCTTCAGGGATTGGTCTTGGGACCAATCTTATTTAACCTTTTTGTTATTGGCCTTAGCACAAAAAGTGGTAATGTGCTAATAAAGTATGCGGATGACACCAAGCTGGGAGGTACTGCCAATACAGAGACGGATCAGGATACCATACAAAAAGATCTAGATGACCTTGTAAACTGGAGTATCAGGAATAGGATGAAATTTAATAATGGGAAGTGCAAGGTCATGCAGTTAGGGACAAATAAGAATTTTTCCTATAAGTTGGGGACACATCAATTGGAACAGACTGAGGAGGAGAAGGATCTGGAGGTACTGGTTGATCATAGGATGACTATGAGCCGCCAATTCAATGTGGCCGTGAAAAAAGCTAATGTGGTTCTAGGATGTATCAGGAGAGATATTTCAAATAGAGACAGGGAGGTGTTAGTGCCGCTGTACAAGGCACTGGTGAGACCCCAGCTGGAATATTGTGTGCAGTTCTGGTTCCACATGTTTAAAAAGGAGGAATTCAAATTGGAACAGGTGCAGAGAAGGGCTATAAGGATGGTACGTAGAATAGAAAACTTGCCTTATAAGAGAGACTCAAGGAGTTTGGCTTGTTTAGCCTAACCAAAAGAAAGTTGAGGGGTGATATGATTGCTCTCTATAAATACATCAGAGGGATAAATATCAGGGAGGAAGAGGAATTATTTGAGTACAGCACCAATGTGGACACTAGTACAAATGGATATAAACTGTCCATTAGGAAATTTAGGCTTGAAATTAGATGCAGGTTTCTAACCATTAGAGGAGTAAAGTTCTGGAATAGCCTTCCAAGGGGAGCTGTGGGGGCAAAAAATATAACTGCTTTCAAAACTGAGCTTGATAAGTTTAAGGAGGGGATGGTATGATGGGATAGACTATTTTGGAAATTGACTGATCTTTGGCTACTGGTGGTGGATATGCCCTCTTGATTTGAGGAGGTAAATAACTCATTCATAGGTTGGAGGCTTATTGCTGGAGTGGGTGGGTGAGGTTTTGAGGCCTGCATTGTGCAGGAGGTCAGCTAGATGATCATATTGGTCCCTTCTGACCTTAGAGTCTATGAGTCTGGTTCTTGCACATCTTCAGAACGGAACACAAATGACATGTAAACATAAGAGGGTTGAGTCCAGGATGGGGATGAGACTATGATCACATGAACACCTCAATGCCAACTGGCAAATGGTTCATTGTTCTGTAACAGTAACTCTGAAAGGTCTGACAAACTCACTACACCAAACCCATTGCTTTCATAGTATTTATCTAAAGAGGGTTAAGTGTGATCTCTAATAAAAGCTTATGTCATCCTGATCTTCACAGTTGTTGAGAGATGTATGTATGGATGATATTTAACAAATTGTGCACATATACTGGAAAATACATTTCAAAGTCTGAACAAAAGCAGGGATGAGACCTAGTTTTTGACCAGACAAATCTGTCTGGCTTGATTCAGATGTAAAATAAGCTTAGTAAGCCAACACCATGGAAGCCTATTTGTATATGACATCAACATGAGTACATGAAAGCAACATGGAGTCAGTACACCAGGGAATCAACCGAGGTGGACATTTTCACTCTGAAGATAGAATAATGACTTTGGGGACATAAGGAGGCAGCAAAAGGGAACTTCTTTGCTGTCATATTCTTTGAATCTGTTTAAACATAGACTTAAAATCTTTATTATATAATATACATAATATAATTAGCACCAAAGAACGTCTTTGCTTAGGCAAATGTTTACTTTTATGTAAACTATGTTTATTTTAAGATGCAATTATTGAATGGCAAAGTTTCATATATTTGTTACATTGACCTTGCTGTACATTTGTTTCCAATATACATATACAAATGAATAAATAAAGGACTCAACAAAATAGTAGGTCTTAGGAACATGTTACAAGTTTTAATGTCATTCAGTAGTCAGTAAGTAATCTCAGTAGGCAATGGGGAATGGACTGTTTACCCTCTATGTGTAATCTTAGAAGAAACACTACAAAGTTATTGTATTTACTACTGAGAAGTACTCTAAGAAGAAACTGATACAAAGGAGATGGATTTGGGGCTAGACCCAGCAAATATGAAACAATGCATACATTGAACATTATCAAAACCCTGCACTGAATACAGAATTACTAATTTCCTCACAGGCTTTTCTATGGTGGTCTCCTCATAGTATTGTAGTGCTATATAAATATTAATTAATTTATCTTCACAACAGCCCTATGAGGTGGTATTATTATCCAATGTAAACATGGAACATAGAGGTTAAGACCAAAATTGTTAAAAACATCAACTCATTCTGGGTGCCCAATGTGAGAATCTTAAAACCTGATTTTTCAGAGTACGTAGCACTTCAAAGAATTTTATGTATTTAGAGCACAGCTCCCATTGCCCTCAAGTGCTACTGTGAGTGCATAGCAGTTCCAGGTGTCTCACGTTTGGCACTTAGAAAATGATGAACACACAATGGCCATCTGTGAAAATTTTGCTTTATGCGATTTGTCCAGAATCACAAAGGAACTCTGGCAGAGACAGAGATAGAATCCAATTCTCTAGGGTGGCATTTAAGTGCCTTGATCATCAAACCATCCTTTCTTTTCTGCATTTATCTGCCTCATTTACCACATGCCTTCTAAATTCTGCAACAAATATGGCAGGGGAAGGGCTACCAACTATCTGTCTAACTAACTATGGTACATATATGCCCCCCTTTATCAGACAAACTGAATGCCTCACAATCTTTAGAATGTATTTATCCTTCTAACACCCCTGTAAGGTGGGGAAGTACTATTAACCTCAACTAGATTAGGGGCTGCAGGGCCACTGGGAGCTCAGAGCCCGGCTTCTGGCTAGCTTGGCTCACCCCAGTGCCACCAGGGTGGATCCTCACATCATGCTGGGCCCCGGGCACGGGCCCCATAGGCCCATGCAATAATCCGTCACTGACCTCAACTGAGACATGGAGATACAGTTGCCTAATGTCATATAGGAAATCCATGGAGGAAGAGAGAGGAATTGAACTCAGGTTTCTGTTTAGTAGATTAACTTTTTTCCCTGCAGCCTCATTCACTGATTTGTTTCCAGAGCACAATGCCTGTGCAGTGAATGAGACAAGGGTCCTGTAGAAAAAATAGTCTGTGATTATGGAATTAAAGACTATACGATTATACAGATGAACAATGGGGCCAAATTAAAGCTGCATGGGCAACATTAATTTAGGCAATTTTCTAACTTTGAGTGCCCCAATCAAGGCTTTTGCCATCCACCTTCTACCTCAAGACTATTATTCCCCAACCCATACCTCTTCCCCCTTTCCTTGCTCTCTGCGTTTGACTTGGGCTTCTTCCTCTGTGGTGCCTGGGAGCCAGCAGAGGGAGCATTGAGAAAAGAGGAGGAAGAGTCTCCTTGCTGTAAGTTCAGTGGTTACACCAGTTCACGGCATGCAGGAGGAGCAATAGCAGGGAAAGCCTGGCTCAGTCCCTGCTACCCTAGAGTTGGAGCATGTTTATTTACTCTGTGAGGATAGTGAACACAAAATATGGTCAGCACACCAATACTGTGAAAGGACACAGCATGTTCAGTGCAAATGAAATCTAGCATGTATCATAGATACAACATAACAATACTGTTATATTATGTGGGTCTTAAGGTATATATGTTTATGCAAAACAGAATGTTATGATATTATCATAACACTGGATGAACTTCTAAAAAATTCAGCTCCATTTGTCCTGTCATACTTTTAGCTAATCACAAGTAAGGCTTTTTAAAACACTTTCCCAATAGAATAAACCAGTGTTTCTCAATCTTTAGTAGACAGAGAAGTACCTAACGGTGTTAATTACTTTGCACGGAACATCTGATTAAAAACTTTCTCGAAAAGGCCGGTATATATGGACTGTAATGTCCGTAATATCTATATATTACTCATTCCCGTGAAAATGATTCAGGAAACCGAACTAAATACAGTTTTAAGAATATAACATGCATTTATATCTAAAAAATAGATAAATACATAATGATTATGCCCACAACTTAAACCTGAAAATAACCAGGAATTAAGAGCACTGGTGGGAGCAAGGGGTGGAAGCTTTGCTGCCACTGTTACTGGAAGTAACAGCCTTGAGAAATTTCAAATGCTTCAGCCGCAGCAAAGGAACAAGATGGTGGTGGATGCCAATACTTACCGGGAAGCTTTGCTGTAGCTGAGGCATTTTAAATATCTCAGGCACACATCAGCTTGCCATGTTGCTCCTTCCCTCTTCCTCACTCAGCCCTCCCCCCACAGGGAAGGGTTGCGGAATACTTTCACTATGTCCGTGGCGCATCGGTGTTCCACGGAACACTGGTCGAGAAACACTGGAATATACTCTAGCTACATATAGTTAAAATTATTCTTTTTGTAGTCACTACTCTGTACAGACAACAATCATCAGCAAAATGACCAAATGTCATGCATTACCACTCCTCAATTTCATTGCTCTAGTGACACACCAGATACTAAAAAGTTGATTTTGGACGAGATAGTCAACAACCTCACAAGGAGTTATATAACAGTGAAAGAAATGCTAGAAGTCATTGATCATCTGTTACTATAGATTTGCATACTTAAACTGGTAGTAAGATTGTCAGCACTAGATCGTCATTTCAGAACCTTTGAAACAATTAAATGTTCATTAAAAATTTTAGAGCACAGGTCAAAAACTCCCAAACCCCTCAGACACAATGCAACCCTCTTTTCATCATCCCTCGAGTGTCTGCCACATTTTCTGAAGAGAAATGGACAGAATTTAAGTACCTTTGTAGCTCAACACCACCACTCCTTAATTGGATGGAACAATGTGAAGTATTGTCTCCAGTACATACACAGTAAGAAATTAGGAATTATTCTTTGGTTTCCAATTCATAATTGCTGACAACCAGTACGAGAGACAAAGACATGGCCTGATCCTATGCTGCTTTTGATTGCCTCCCACTCCCCTGCTTACCATCCTGTAATGCCCATAATGTAACGCATTAGTTTACATTATGAACTGACTTCTGTAAAATTCAGTTTTTAAAAAAAGATGTTCTAAGTTTCTGGAGCAACTGGAAACAAAAATCAAAAATAGCTAACCAGATGTTTTCCATATCTGGTAAATAAACTGAATATGGGATCAAGCTTTTGAATGCCAGATATAAACCCAAAGCTATGCTGATGAAATGAGATGTGTCATGGAAGCACTGACAGCTTTAGCTGTAGTGGCACAAACACTAAGCTATGTAAAGAGGCTGCTATGCAAATATGGTGCCACAGCATCAGATATTTCTATTGAAATGAGACAAACATCGATACAGCAGCCTTGCTTTCCCCCCCCCCCCCCCCTTCCTTTTTACTTAAAGGTGGACTGAACTGGTTTTTAATTATAATGATGTGGAATTTCAGTTTAAGTGCCAAATCCTATTGCTACTGAAGTCAATGGGAGAATTTAAGTCTGAAAATTTAAAAGCTAACTCTGGCAACCATAACTCATGCTAATAATTCTTACCCATAAGCCTAATGCATATAGCCTCTGTGATATGTGATCAGGTTTAGGTCCTGGTTAGTCAAAGGTTGTCTTTTTCACTGTACAATACTCCAGCAACTGAAATCAACTGAAGCACTCCAGGTAACAGTCTGCTGGTTTAACCAAGAGAAGATGGGAGGTAGAGGAGTTTCACTGTAAGCTGTTTGACTCAGGAGTTTGATTCCTCTTGGTGTACCAGAGGATAAATTAGTTTATGTTGAGACAATGATGTAAGACAGCCCTTGACTTTTCCTGATAGACATAGTGAAAGAGTAGTGGTGGTGGTGGAAGAAGCTTTTAATTTTGAGGGGCAATGAGAAGAAGGTTAGTTTTAGAATTTGATCCAAATTTGCTGCTCTATAATTTGTACTAGTACAGCTGTCACATTTTAAACAAATCAATATAAATACATCTATGTTCTGTTAAAAATCTGGATCTAAAGCAATTTTTGTTTTTTCAAAATACATCAGTTCAACTTTAAAAGATACAGCTTAAAACATATCCACTCCATTCTATGCAAATAAGAATAACGCAATGCACACAACATTCTATTTGTCTTAGTGAAGTTTTGAAAAAAAAAATTGACAAAAATGGTTTCCACTAAGGTCCATTTATTTATGTTCATGGAAAAATCCCACCCTCACCATCCACCAAGGACCCTAATGGTTATTTGTTACCATTCAGATACTTCAGCTTGACTATTTAGATGATCAGACCGTGATTACAAAGTATAGATAGAAGCAAAGTAAAGACAAAGGCCTGGTCCACTGGTATAAAGCAATACAACTCTGGCATTAACTATCTCTCAGGCCTTAGACCGTTCACTTCACTAACCTCCCTTCGCTGCCCTATGTATAAAAATGGGGACAACATGTTTATACATATAAACTACAAGGGGTTTTGTTAGAGAACAGATGTATGGAACAAAAATAAAACAAATGCAGATACAACAAAAATAAAACAAATGCAGATATTTCATTTGATAATTGCCTAAGTTTGTAAGTTTTCTTTCAGGGAATTTTCATAATGAAAGCTTTGTGATCCATGCCAGCTGAAAATAAACAAAAACTTCTGGAAATATTTGGCTTTAAGGAATGGCAGAACCAGATGACTGCCATTCATGACTTTCTGATTATCAGTTGTATGCTTAAATTATTAGAGTTGCATTTCACATTTTCTATCTTGACAAACATCAGTGGTATAGCTGTTGTTAATTTTGGACACCAGAAAAAGTGTTTCATCTGCATTAGGAGTTGAAAACAGTTCTATGTAGAAATCTGCACTATGGCTATACTTTAGCAATAGTACTATGCAACTCTTTAATAGCTCTATACAATACAATATTTAGAAATTCCCCAGACTACTGTCTTCTATTTACTTTGGTTATGAATTATAGTCACTGGTCCCAAATATCACTACCCCTTAAAAATAAGGCTCTGAAATACCAAAACTTCTGTTGACTTCAATGGGAGCAGGAAAAGGTCCTATTGAAAATCTGGGAAGGTTTAAAGGATTGCATTTATTTGATAATCTATGTGACTATACTCCATTCAAAAAAGTTGGCTGTCTTGTCTACTTCAACCGGAAACACTCATTTTAAACAAAAGCGCTTGGGCATCTAGCTTCTGCTGCAATACAGTTATGTGTAGTAATAATAATACTTGATACAAGTGTTATTAACTACCATTACTGCCTTTAGGCATTCTCTCATTGTGTTGATTCGGTTGGGAACACAGAAAAATTCCTGAAGACTTGTTGGGATAATTGGGCATACAAATATTTCCTGATTGCGAGTTTAATTGTTAAAATTTAGTGTAAATTCATCAGATGTCTCAATTAAGTATAACAAAAAACGTGGAAATTAATAAACCAAAATTGATGTCAGAAAGTAGGCCTAATAGGTGCACAAAATAAATGGCCATTTCACCCAAACATTCCCTTTTGAGGTTCTTAAAGACAAAAATCTTGGGAAGTAAAATTGACTACTGTAGTGAGTTTCACCATCATGGCTACCATACTCACCATCTTCTAGGACCCATATTTGTCTTCATCCTAATCCTCAGACATGACCTAACCACATGGAGTGAGATAGAGGGATCACATGATATTGCCACCTCTACCAACTAAATCCCAAACTCCTCCCAGAGGAGACTTTGTCTTCCTTTCCATGTGTGTCTTCCCTTCCCCCACCTTAGTTTTTTTCCCCCCTTTTCTTTCCTCTTTCTCTTTTTTTCCCTTCTGTCTAATAAGAGTTTGGCTTAGCCAGCCAAGACTGAGTATTTTGCAATATTTCTGTAAGTCTGTAAGCAGAAAGGCATCTAAAAACAATGCCCTAAATTGCCCAATGCTATTAAAAGTTTGCCAGGTCTCAAAATAGTTGATAGGACCATGTACAGGAATGTATTTTTCCAGCAATGAGGCTTTACTAGAAGTCAAAACCAGAGATACAAGTTACATTTTCTATCTTCACTATTCTTTTCCCTTTGTGTGTGTTTGTCTTGTTTTGTCTCATAGGAAACAGTATCAGACTTTAACAAAAGCAGCAATGACAACTGCAGCCTATCTCTACTAACTTCTTCTCCTTCCTCCAACGTGTTTATTGCCATCTTTAATAGCTTCTAAGCTTCTACACCAAAAAGTTAGATGGACCAAGCTATGGAACTCAGGGGTCTGAAAAATCCACACACCTGACCAAAGTAGTTAAGCTGACCTAATCGCCAGTGTAGACAGTGCTAGTCTGATGGAAGAATTCTTCCATCCACTAGGCTATCATTTCCCAGGAAAGTGGATTAACTGCTGCTACAGCAAATGTCTACACTGAAGAACTATAGTAGCATAGCTGCAGTTTTAGCTCTGTAGTGTTTTAAGTGTAGACATAGCCTAGATGGTTATACATTTCCAAAAACTCTCTAAAGCTAAAGAGAAAGGGAACAAGATTTATTGTTAAAAAGAAAGCCTTACTTAACACTTTATATTTCAAGTGCTCTGTTTTCCCTCCTTTTTTGTATTTTTAATAAAGGTTTCAATGGATTTTTAAAGGTTTATTTGTCATGGTATTGATCAGATTGAAGTCTCTGTATACTCAACTCCCCTGTTGAAAATTGTTTAAATGTTGTATTGTGACTGAGTTATGTTAACACCTTTGGCTCACATACTTCATCTAACTAATACAGACTACAGGTTAAACTGAATCAAGTTGCTGGAAAAATCCAGGTCCAATTAAACTAAAAAAAATATTTATCTCCTTACCAATTTAGTAATAGCAAAATATTAATTTGCTTGTTTAAAGAATAAAGTATTTTCTAGGGAAAGAATAAAAGAAGGTTAAGTCACAGTGCTGACTGATTTAAAGATATAAAATTCCTTGGAAACTTTAATGTGCAAAAGTCCAATTCATATTTAAACTTTCTTTTTCTGAGGCCTGGTCTACACTTACCATGGTTTTCAGTGGCAGTCAAAGGGAGATATGCAAGCTACGTAAAATAACTTGCGTATCTCGCTTCAACTTCCTAACGCCTACTTACCATGGCGTCTCTACTGCACTGAGTTGAAGGGAAATGCTGTCCCATTGACTGAGCACTACACTTCTTCTGGGGGTGGAACTTACTGCATTGACTTTTGGATCAACTGAGCGGGTCTTCACTGACTGCTCAACTGAACTGGAAATATCGAACTGATAATGGTGAATTTGCTGCCCTAAGTGTAAACTTGGCCCGAAATTCATTCAGCAGTTCCATTCAATATCAGTGATGACTAATGGAAAGATTTAACATGACTCATGATAACTAGAAACTAAATTTTAAGAACTACGCTTTTCAGTTTTAGTCACGTTTCTATATCACACCTGTCACCATGATACCCAAGTGCCAAAGAAGTTCAGATGGTGACTTTGACCACATACATGAGAGGAAGTAGGAATGCAAGAAGTTATCACATCTTGAATTCTCTTTATAAAGAGCAACCGCAATTTGTTCTCAAACTCTCCTTCAGTTACACACAATTTACAGCACAGTAGTGGTGAAATGTCACCATTTGTCTGAGATGCAAGTAGAACCATATATCAACAGTTGTAGCTGATGATTATTGAAAAACACCAGCAATGTAGTACATAGAATCATAGAAACTGGAAGGGACCATGAGAAGTCATCCAGTCCAGTCCCCTTGCACTCATGGCAGGACCAAGTACCATCTTAAACCACCCCTGACAGGTGTTTGTCTAACTGGCTCTTAAAAACTTCCAATGATGGTGATTCCACAACCTGCCTAGGCAACTTATTTCAGTGGTTAATCACCCTGACAGTTAGGAATTTTTTCCTAATGTCCAACCTAAACCTCCTTTGCCGTAATTTAAAACCATCGCTTCTTGTCCTATCATTGCTGGGTAAGAAGAATAATTTTTCTCCCTCCTCCTCATAATAAATAAATATGAATACTCCAATATGGAAATCCTTCACAATTGTAGGAAGTTTTTTAGAATTATATTCTAAATCATTCAATACTAATCTCAGCGCTCAAATACATTTCTCGAGCAAAACTAATACCCAAGACAGTTAACCTGTGTTAGTATAATTAAAGAGGATGAATGCCTACACATTTAAAATTACACTTGGAAAAGTTGCACAGTTCAAGTTATTTGAATATTTTGCCCCCTGGCAGTTCTTTTAACATAAATATTAATCGAAGAGCTAAGCAGGAGCAAACCTGTTTTAATCCTGATTGCAGAATACTACTAAAGCCTCTATGTAGCATTTAAGTTCAGCAATTTCTTGTCTAATATACCACTCAAACGTTTGAAATAACTTAAAAGAGCTTTACAAATAATATAACTGTAAAACACTGAAAATATGGTTCAGATCATGTTCCGGCACAATAGTTTTATTAACATTAAAAGAATTAACAAGTGTATAATCATCATTGTTCAGGCAGCTGCTATGACTTCAGAATTAAAGTATCATTTGCTTCAATTGACTCAGTCTTTTTGGCTAATGGTCATCACTACGTCGAAAAACCAACAAACTCCATTGAAAGCTCCACTATAAACACTGGCTTGTTTTATTTTGTGGCCTTGAGTGACCTTTGATTTAAAAAAGTATATTGAAATTCACACATCAAAGGAGGGGGGAAAAAGAAACAAGTGAACAATATTTAACAAGTAAAAACAATCCTAGTTACTTTGAAATGTTTGTAAATTCCTGGACTAAAACAACACAAGGCTTGCAAATTAATTAAGAATGATAACAGCATTAAAGAGGTAGCAAAACCCTTTTAAACAGAAAGTTCCAAGCCTATAACGTACTTATTACCATATACTTAAGTAATCTCATTTGCATTATTAGCAAATGTCGGCCAGACCCAACATGTACAACATTTTCAAATATACAACATTTCCAAAATTTGTCCTTTCTTTTGTTCCCTACTACTGAAAATCTTTTCCATATTATAATAATTTCCCACCTTGGTTATTGTAAACTCCTTTCTGGTAGTCCCTTATTTGCTTAGTATCCTCATTTTCCTATTTCTAATCTTTCCTAGCTCCCATTTGCTGCACAAAGACCACAAACAGTATGCTAACATCCTAGAGCAATCTTGCTTTGAGTGCCGGTTACAATACACATTCCACTGATAATTCTCCACAGGTGGGGAAGTTTAATATTTATATACTAGTGTAGCACTATGCAGAGGGAGCTAAGATGAAAGTGATCATTCACTTGTTTCTTTTACCCAGGTAATCCAGGAGCCTAACATCAGTGGGTAATTATAGGTAAATACACACTTCTATAGATTGTTACAAGAACCAAAACTGCTAAAAACTGATCACAAGTTAAAAATGAGTTGCAAGATTAAGGTGCATGTTTAAGAAAGCGTGCCAAAGTCACCAGTTTTGTTGGCAAGATTACTTGCAGTGTTATACCAGATACAATAATCTAAACTAGATGAAAAGAACATTGTACATGCTTCTGAACTTTATGCCACTACTCATACGGATGAGCTCTCTGTAATTAAAACATCCCAGGGCTCAATTTACCTTCATTCACACCAATTTTATATTTAAAGTAACTGCAGAGATTCAAACCTGTGTATCAGGGAGGAAAATCCTACCCATAGTTTCCGCCTCATACCCATTCTCTCAAAGTAGCAATCCTGGCAGAGTATGTAACTTTATGCCAGGGCATGACAAAACCTGGGCACCAGGTCACTACGGCGACCCCCTTGTAGCCTGGCTCCTAACTCTGCTGAAGAAATGCATTAGAGGAACGCCCTCTGGCAACCAAATATAAAACTGCTGGTGCCTAGCTGGGAGCCAAGTTTGTCAAGCCCTGCTTTATGTCAATACTGCAAAAAGCATGTTCCCCTTTATTTAGGGATGATAGTTTAGGTTTACTTTGGATTAATTTATTTGATTGAATAATTTAGTTGCATATAAACATTTTGCAATAAAAATTCTAATAAAATAACCATTATCTGAGACAATTCACATGAACTCTTCACCTCCCTCTTTGCTCTATAATGTACTGTGATTGTGCTATGTTTAAACATACACATGGGTCTGTGGACTTCATGCTATATTAGTCAGTTGCCCGGGCGGGGGGAGGGAGCAATTTCCATGGCTTTCAGCAGACTTTTTGGCTTCAGAAACAGGTGAAAATATTAATTAAATAAATCCCTAAGAAAAAAGATTACATCAATAAAAATAAAATCAAGTGAGGTAACTAAAGCTTTTAATTTTTGTATAAGATCAGATAGCCATTGAAGCATCATATAATATTCAGTACCTCATTATACTATACACAAATTATAAACAGATTAGAAACAGTTGAGTCTGATTAAGTGTAGATCAGAAAATTATGAAAATATATTACTGTAAGCTCTTTCAGGCACAGAATGTTTCATTTGGTTTGTACAACATATAGTACACAGGGTGCCAATGTCAGGTGAGATGTATAGATGTTTCTGTAATATTATTAGTTAATAAGTCATCTATCTTCCTAGGATCTTTAAAGGATTTAGACTGATTACATCCTTCTGAAAAAAAGTATATAGTATGCCAGAAAAAAATGAACATGAAACTAATGGAAAAACATGCAGTCCCTTTAAAAGTAACTATGACACCTCTGAAACAAGATTTTATGTAGTGGTATTGGGGCACTATCTTTTATTCTAGTCTGAGGTACCAAGCACCAATCTCATTTCAGCAGAAAGGTTGCTGGTTCCAGAGCAGAGGGAACACTGGGTAAAATGTGAGTGGAGAGGTACTGTAGTCTTGCTATTTCTGCCACGAAAAAAGGCAAAGTCAGTACTGATATTTAGTTAGAGGAACTAAACATACAAGCTTTGCTCTTCTCCACAGAGGCATCAGATACTATACAGAACAGACATAGCTAGGAACGACCAATTAAGGACCTTTTTTGATCTCAGGTGTAACAAAGTTTACATTTTCTTAAATGTGATATGGCCAGCGTCAGAAGGCGTAAATGACAACTCTTTCCTAAATACTATTTTCCTCAGCAAATTTAACAGTGATTCAAAACTCAAAAACGTAGTAACTAAACCAAGAAAAATACAAATAAAGAACATATAAACATATTTCTCAATATTTAAATGGAAAACTAAGATGACAAACTAGGATACATCATTACTCCAGCAAACAGCCAGAAAAACCAGCAAATATAGGAAAGTGGCCAGCCTCCTTTAGCTGAAGATGTAAGGGCTTGGCATCTTACTAAAAGTATTTATTTCAGTTTAAATGTCTCTCTTTGTGATAGCCTCCAGGTCTGCATGGCATGACACAGAATATATAACATCAGTTCTGATGCTCTGTGAAAGGCAGACATAATGAAGCAATATCTATTCAACTTGATTTTCCAAGACCACCCTCAATTTTATTTATTTATTTTTTGGTGTTTCATACAGAAAGCCGCAATAAGTTTCCATACATACACAGCAATCACAAGGGGAAGACAAAGGTGAGACTTCAGATATTCTAATTAATATTCTTAATACTGCATTGGAAAACAGTATTTTAATACTATTAAATTGCTTAAAAATGATTGCACTTGTGGTGACAAGACTATACAGTGATGTGCGCATTATAAAGGTATATATACAAATATAACTGCTAAAATATACAAGGTGAGGCTGAACATTAAGATAATACAAACACACCATTGTCCCTGATCCTTTGTGTACACAGTGCCTGTATTCACCAGGAGCAATCCTGGATTTACTTATTTGCTCTGCCTTTCTGATAGGAACATTCAAAACATTGTAAAGTTATTTTTATCCTTCCTCTTTAACATGTTTTTATTGTACTCATTTTTTAACATTCTTGGAGTTGTAGGTGTTTTCATTAAGCTATCAGAAAGTAGTTTCTTCTTTCATTGCATTTCTAATATATTGCATGTGTTTTCAGTTATTCTTTGCAGCATTCAGCCATTCCTAAACTGGGCATGTTATTTGTGGCATGTTGTGGAGTTCAACCCTTTAGCTCTATAACATTCCCACTAATTTATTTCATGAAATTTTACATGAATTTATGCTATTTTCCCAAAGAGTCTAACAGTTATCAGCTTATGCTCAATTTAAGGGAAATCAGAAATGTCTCATTTTGATTTACTTCTCTATAGGTTTTTAACAGACAAATGATGAATATAAAAACAGCTCACAAAAATAATGTCTACTAGTGATAGATCTAAATCTTGCCAAGTTTGAACAATATATTTTGAAGATTTATAATAAAAATAACAATCAGAGAACACTTCAGATTCTTATCTCATAAAGACCAGGGTGAAATAGGATTGACTGCAATTACTTTGGAGTAGTTATTCTGGCTTTATATAGTGTAAGTGAGATCTGAATCCAGTCCAATATTACATAACTCACTTGTTCAAAAACTTAAAACCTATTCATGTTCTGTGAAGCCAAACTTTGCTAAAATCACTGTTCAAATAATTCAGAACTTAAATGACAAAATTTAAATATATTCTTGTTAAGGACAGACTATTTTGAGACATATTGGTTGAAATTATTAGACTTCTTTAAGTAAAAGTGGGGAACTATACAATAGTTAGCATACACAGTGGGAATAGTGTCTTTTGTACTGCTGGCATTTTCCAGGATAAATATATTTATCTCTGAAACTGCCCTTGGATCTCTGTAAGTCACCAGCCTGGTCTGGGAAGCTGATGTATTGGGAGGCAGCAGCAGGAGAACACACCCTGTCAGAGTTAAGGAGCATTCCAGAAAGAGGAGAGGCAGCCTAGTCGCTGTTCTTGAAGGACCCACCCTTACTTACCCTTAAACTCTGTGAAAACTTCACACTTAGATGGGATGTGAGTTTCCCTTGGACAACAGGGAAAGCTAGAGTGCCTGCTGCTACAGGGAAAATATCGATGGCAGGTCTGGCATAGCTTTCAATCCTGGGGTTTTGGGCATAACCTGGGGAAGTGCAGTAGACCATAATGAGCAAGGTAAGAAATGCAGGCGCAGGGGGAACGCCCAACCATGAGTTGTGCTACAACAAAGAGAAAAAGAAGTAGGACATAAAAAGCTAAGCAAATAAAATAGACAAGGCAAGTAAATAAAAAAGGCAGGAGGCAGCAAACACCATAATTGCACCATCTAAAGATGCAGTCAGTGGAGAAGGAACTGGAGCAGTGGTGGGTCCATGGACCAGCAGACACCGCTATTTACATCCTCCAGCCAAGAGTACACAGGTGTGCACACATCCTATAGGGATCCACCTATGTTTGTCTACCGGGACATATACTTGAAGGAGAATTAAAATGTCCAATCTGTTCCACCTTATACATAGTTTTGACATGGTGTAGCTCAGAAGCTTGTCTCATTCATCAATAGAAGTTGGTCCAACAAAAGACATTATCTCACCCACTTATATCATCTTTTTAATATCCCGGGACCAACACAGCTGAAAGGATACTGCAAATTAAAATCTTCTGTAGTTATTATTTGTTAACAACATTAACAAAAGTATTTAATTTACAATACATTTGAAATGCATTATCTATCTTTATACTACCATTCTTCTTTTTCAGGACTATTATTACTTTTTAATTTTCTTCTTTTATATTGTCTTTAAAATACATCTTCTCATGCCTCTTAACAATTCACATTTTTACTTCTTCCTACAGGCCATGTCTGAGCTAATTAATTTAAGGGGGTAAATCCCACTCATAGCACCACTAGTTCAGTAGAGACCACAGCTGCTTTCTTTTAATATGTGAAGGAGACGTGAAAAAGTTTTCTTCAGTGATTATTTATCTCTTTTCAACCAGTTTGCTGTTCCCTGTTTTCATAGCAGGACTCATTAGATGTCTCAGGCCTAGTCTACACTGTGGGGCTAAGTCGACATGAGATATGCAATCTGCATGCAGCAGAATGTGCATCTCCCATTGACTTAGTTACTTTAACTTACCACACTGCCTTCACTTGGCTGCATCGAGCGGCAACACTCTCCCGTTGACACAGCGTTACTCCATTTGGAACGGTTGAGTTACTGTGTTGACGGGAGAGCAGTTCAGGGATTGATTGAGCAGGTCTACACTGGCCACTCAATCGATCCTGCTGTGTTGATCTGGGGGGATTGACACAGCACTTTCAGTATAGACAAGCCCTCAGATATGGATTGTAAGGTCTAGCAGCTCTTAACAGTTTTTCTGCCAGCTGTGTTTGAGTCATTTTAACTCAAGGTGATGTTAATAATGTATGTGTGTGTATAAACAAAAGAAAGACTTTTAAACCATCTGAATGAAATCACTTCTTTCTCAAGTACTCAGCATTAACTTGCAGAGGATTTCAGAAATAACAACTCTTCCAGTTCCAGTTCTCCAGTCATCTACACAGCCTTCAAAGAAAGAGATCCACTTTTTTAATGTAAAGAACAAGTAGGAATAACATTTTCTTAAATAAGGGTGGGGAGAACCTTTCAGACATTCTTTATACATCAAAAAGGAATTAAAAAAAATAACACAAAGTCATTTTCCCCCTCTGCAGGTCATCTTTGATATGTCTGCACACAGGCAGACAAACTTAGCATTTCTGTTGGGGGAAAAGTAACTAAAATATTTGAGTTTTTTTCATTTTTCTTAATTCATGTAGGATATGAAGAGTCCTATTTTTAGCATTAATTCTTCGAAAACTGTTCTGGAATTTTAAGAATTATTTGAAATCTCTTACCCAGTTTAAGAATCTAGTTCTTTTCCCATTGAAGTCACTGACAAGCTTCCCAATGACTTCAATGAAAATAAGATTTGGCTCCAAATATCAAATAAAAGTTTATTCTATTTATGCATGAGAACCAAAACTTTAAAAACTGTCTCTTCTAAGGTCTTTTCCATTTTCAGTCTACTTTGAGTTTTATATAGTATAGATTTATAAACTTTTGTCACTGGTGTTAAAAAACACTAACATATGGTATTATTAAAATTTCAAGTACAGTATATGAGATGAAACATTAAGATACAGAATTGTTCTATTGATTTTTATTAAACCTCAAATTGACGTCATACCATTACAAGATGGCCATAAAAGTAATTTTTGCCATTCTCTTACAATCCACCCAAACAGATCAGCAGAAGGAGATGCCATTATCTGTAATGGGGAAAAAATGAAGCAATGGGGAAAAGCAACTATGAATTAGGTTTGAAAGTAAACCACAAGCAAACTTTTTCATTTTCCCTAAGTAGCTGGTTGAACATGTTGCCAATAAACTGTTCCTTTTGACTAAAAAAATTCATAATATTTATGTCATTAGTTTACAACTATTTCTGCAGACAGTCTCCTACTGAAAAAGCACCCCATTACTAATCATTTCCGAGCTAATGTTTAAACCAACAAATGTGCAAAGTTTTCAAACATAATAGACAAGAAGTGACATAAAAAGCAGCTTGTATGAATAACAGCAGTCTCTCCGCTCAGATGAGATGTCAGACTGAGATCTCTTCTGCCTGTAATAGGCAGAAGGTAAAATTCCATGGTATTTTCTCATTTAGGGTTTTTTTTTATATATGATTTAAGACAGCAACACAGTACATAAAATAAAACAAAAATAGGTACTTCTCATACAAAGTAACCTCAGCCAAAATACTCTTTTCCTCAATTAAACAGGTTCTAATGTTCAAAGCTGTACATGAACAATTGTTGAGTGCATAACAGTTATCTTTGCCTATAAATTACTGCACTAACAGATCCAAAGGGGTAGCCATGTCAGTTTAGTTCAGCAAACCAAACAAGGAGTCTTTTGGCACTTTTAAAGACTAACAAATTTATTTATCGTATGAGCTTTTGTGGGAGAAAATCCCACTTTTGTGGGAGAAAACCCCACTCCCATGAAAGCTCACGTGATAAATAAATTTGTTAGCCTTTAAAAGTGCCATAAGACTCTGTGTTTCGTTTCCTGCACTAATGCTATAACTCATTACTATTAGGGTAAACGAACATGAATGACGCATTAGAACAACTATTATATTTTGATATTTTTATCTAGTATACCAGGGGCCGGCAATCTTTGCTGACCCCTGTGCCGGCCCCACCTTCTCGACCCTCACCTGGTGCCAACAGCCTGTCCATGGAAAGAAGCCACCTGGAGGGGCTCCTCTCAGGAGTGTGCCTGGGGACCCCTATTCCCAGTTACCTGGAGTCACTCCTTCTGGTGGTGGCACACCAGAGAGAGGAGCCGCTCTGGGTGGCTTCTTTACATGGTACGCCTGGGGCATGGACATGGCAGGGACCTCTGCACTACAGCCGCCCCCAAAAGAAGCCACTTGGAGTGTCAATTTCTGTGGCGCCACAGAGGATGCCAAGAGCCACTCCAAATGGGCTCATGTGCCACTGCTGGCACGTGTGCCGGGGGTTGCCTACCCCTATAGTATACAATCTTCCCAAATAGTCAAACATAAAACCATTAATATTGATTTCTATAATTAAAAAACAAACAACTTGCACCTTTTCTGTCACCTTGTATTACACTGCATTGCCAGAGGCTGGGAATGAGTAACAGGGTTTGGATCACTTGATGATTACCTTTCCTGTTCATTTCCCCTGAAGCACTTGGCATTGGCCACTGTCAGAAGGTAGGATACTAGACTAGATGGACCATTCTTATGCATTTACATTCAAATCATTTTCTTGCAGATGAAAAGCTGTACTTTGCCATTAATCTAGATCCAGAATGCCTACTGAAGTAAATGAAGTAGACAAATTAAAGAAAAGCAGCAGCTCACGCACACACGCACACACACACAGCAGCTGTGTCAATCACAGAATACTGTTCATTCTGTGTACTAATGAAGATGGGAGCGTCATGAAAAAATAGTATTTTATCAGGTAATTGAAGACACTAATAATGTATACTATATGCATAAAAGAACCCATTTAAGATTAAGTAAGCAACTTTAATTCTGACATAGTCTAACTTCTGAGTCCATCTCTGCAACTATAACATTATTTAAACAGTTTTGTTTTGATATGTAATATTATCTTTCCTCAAAGCATAATATGCCCACACATTTCACATAATGCAAAGTTAGCTTTATCCTTAACTATAGAGGACACAGCATTCCATTCTTATGTAACTTGAGCACTTACAAAATAACAAATCTGCATTTAATTTCTCTTTATGTTTCTCTGTGGAGTCTGCTTTTTCCTCTTCTCCTTCTATATTTTAGTTCTTTAAGGACATTAGGTGACCACTGATTACAAAAAGGAATGCAGTAACTGCTATATGTTTCATACATGAAATGTACTGCCAATCCCAACTCCAAGTCTCATATTTTCTGCAGGATTATTATGGATTTGTTCTCCTTATAGGCATTTTCCCAAACTGGAAACTTTCTTGTGTTTTATATTTAAAATCTAGTACTTTTCTAGTATTTACCATAGGTCAGAATTCCAGCTTCATGTGTGGTCCAAATAGCTCCCAACTGTAATGATTAATCATGCCAACCAAGTGAAGAGCAATTTAAAGAATTCATTAGATTCACTTATTTTATAGAAGAAAAACCAGTATATTTATAGTAGGTTTTCAATACTGCCTTTCTTAGCAAATCTGTGGAAGGAACAAAGAAAAAAAGTTCCGCTATGAACTGGCATTGCAATTTAATTTCTTGAAATACTGAAACCACTGTGGTGTCATTGTAACTGCTAATGAAGTCTACAGAATTCATTTTTAAAAATATCAACAAAAAACATGTGAGCTAACTAAACTTCACTGTTCAATGACAGACAAAAAAAACCCAGGGTGTATAAAAGGAAAGATCAGAATATATTCACATTTCAGAAATAGATTAAATAACAGGTTCAGATAAAATCTCTCCCAGACCTCTATGGTCTCATGCTAAAACAGGAAGCATAAGAGAATGAAATCATTATGTTATCATAGTGTAAGTGTAAAACTAAGAATGATTATGAAATATTTCAATCTAAAAACTGTATTCTGGCTGGTGTCACATGTAGATGCATGCCAGAAAATGCATAGCCAGCAATAGGATAGGAGACTAGGAGATAGATGGTTGCCTCTGCCCTGCTGACCCTTCCTCAATGTCAAAGACACATCACTAACAGTCGCAGAAAGGCATTACATGTTTGTGTGTGTGCATGCCTCACTTCTTAAACAGATTATCATATATCCCCTTCAGTACACTAGTCTTGCTTTTAATGAGCATATCTTCACTGCAGTTAGCTCAGATGACTGGTACCCAAGTTTGAGCATCCATGTTAGCCTAGCTCTGGTGCGCACAAAGCCCTACCCGAGATCTTTTATCTTCACTAGTGCTGTGCTCCCCTTTGTATGTCACTAGGGGACTTCTGGGGCATATCCCATATTTCTTTTGTGTTGAAGATGTGAAGTAAAATGAGCTGCTCTATGATACTTTCCCAGTGGATTGTGGGAGAACAGAGATTCTGGGCGCACAGGGAAAATTTTCAGAAGGCATCGCAGGACTGTCAACAATTGAGTGATTTTGCCTGCATCACCACTGCAAAGAGGGTGAGCTTCCAATTCAAGTGAAAGCTGAACCTGGGCTCTAACCTAAACTCCCAGCCACACAAGCTAGTTTGGGATAAAAGCAGCAGTTAACCTGGATCAGAGGTTTTTAGATGTGTGTGGGAAATGGGTTAGGGCAACGTGAATAGGAGCTCAGGCTAACTCTGCAGAGAAAAGATACCCAGTAACAGATTTTGCAGAGATGTTTTTCATAGTATTGGTTTTGGCCATGATACAGTAGAACATCACCACTGCTTTCACCACCTACATATTATGGCTATAATGGGAGAGGCAGAGTTCATTCTTTCTCTTTCCAGTTAGAATCTGACCCAATACACAGAGGATGAGAATGCCGAAATGCTCACTGGAGGCCAGTGCCCAATAGTTTTGAAAATCCCACCTATAACCTACACAGAGTGACTGATTATGGAGGCAGCAATGGTTTAAAAATAATAAAATTGCTCTTGGAAGAGCTATATTATTGATACTGTGACAAAATGAAACTAACGACTTTCATCCTCAAAGGACCAGAGGAATATTTTAAACAGATAAAGAAAAAAATTAAAGACTTGTCTCATGAATAAAAGACCTTCAGTGGGCCTTAGAAAACTCCATGGAAAATGAACACAGCCCGAGCTGGATTAACTGCCCCGGGGGCCTGGAACTCTCAGATTGTCCCAGCAATCCACCCCAGCTGCCACAGGGAAAGGGGGTTGTTTACCTGTGGGGGGGGGGGCGTGTGGTATGGGAGGGACTATAAATGCATGCATACTCCGCTGCCCGCCTGCTCCTCCCCCCTGCAGCCTGCCTCTCCCATTCCAGTATGGGTGGTGTTTGGGGGGGGGCTTAGGGGCAATGCCCCCCAACATTTTAACCACTGAGCTCCTTGCTGCAGTCGTCCCCAGCCTCAGTGGCATACCAAAGGAGGGGAAAGGAGTGGGCTATGCTTCCCCCACTGACATCCCCTACCTGGCCTGCTGCTTCCTTGCTGAGCTCAGCATGAGGCAGAGGGGCCCAGTCCACACATGCCAGGGGCGGGGGGAGGCAGTTCGTCCAAGAAGGGCCCAGCTGGCAGTCCTCCCAGGCTAGCGTTGGGGTCATTACTCCCCCTTGGTACGCCATTGTGCCTTGGGCTGGGGAGCAGGCACTCACAATTGGGCAGGGGGCTTTGCCAGTTGGGGGAGCTGGTTTGGAGGGGTCTGCCTCACCCCCCAACTTCAGCAGAGGGGCCTGCCTGGTGCCCTCACAGGCAAGGTTCTGGCTCCTCCCTGCCCTGTGTTCCAGCAGAAGGAGTGGCGGCAGCTGTCACCAGGCTCCCCACACTGCCTGCACGTCCTGCTGGGACCGCCCTTAGCCTGGGCCGTAACCCCTAATGCCTCTGCCTTAATCTGGCACTGAACAAAGCAAGCAGAGTATCTTACTTCCAACCCAGTTTTTCTTTCAGATCTTACAGCAGAGCCAGGTAGACCTGTAGATTAGGACCCAGTGATAGCCAACAGAAACTTGACCAAGCACAGCATGCTCTAGCCAGACATATGGATGGATAAAACTTTTCAGACAGTGCAGAAGGTCATTCCGCAGTAGAACACTAGGTCATGCTGGATGTTAAGGGAGTGAAGTCTCTTGTCTTCAGAGGAAGCCTTTTGCCTGTCACATTTAAATACGTGGTATGAGGGGAATCAGAAATGATAGATGTGATAAATGGTAAATGACAACCAGTTTGAACTAAAGCTTCAAATGACATGTAGAAGTCAAGTAAAATGTCAGTGTTATCTAACTGCGGTTTTTCAGTGTGTATGAGGCTTTCTAAAACAAATCTATTAATTCATCAACACAGTAAATACAACAATTATATCTAAAATGGTTATTACATATTCACTGTATTATTCACTGTATTACAGTAGCAAATGTAGGCTCCAACTAATTGGTATGAAAATAACCCTTGCCCTGAACTGTGTATTTATTTAGGAGGACTCACTGATTTGAAAAAGCTATGTTGCTTGCCTTAAGGAAATTTAGCTGAGTATCTCTTAATGTTTCTCATCAGTAAAATAAGAAATTCTCAGTATGCTTTTTGGGCCAAAATGAATGCAGTCGATATTTTTACTCATCAGTTGGTGATATTCTGTCACATGCTACTGAATAGGACTCCTATACAGAAGTGTTGCTCTATTTGGAGATTCAAAGATAGCCAAACTGATTTCATATTAAATAAAAAAGAGAGAAAGAAATCCAAGATAAGATCAAACATGGTAAGGTATCAGAATCTTCAGAAAATGTGTATTTTTGAAGGCTGGGGGGAAATGATCTTTTACATTTTATCATCTAATTATAAAATTTTGGACTCATAAAATAATTAATAAAATATTTGACTTGGAGAAGAATACTTAATCTAATCATTAAAAAAGATTACATCACCAGATCCCTGTTTTTTCTTTGATAAAAGTTTCATTAAAGATCAGACACTAAAGAATTAACAGATGTCTAGTTGAAAATACAAATGAAAGCACATTTCAGAAGTTCTGATTTGTTTAAAAATGAGATCAATAAAAATAATTCTGTAGCAATATCATCTTCCAAGCAATGCAGCAAACTATTCAGTGTCATAAAATATTAAACACCTTTGCTGTTTCTAACAAAGAATAAGAAAAATGCACTGTAAAAAAGCATATATGATGTAGTTCAGCTAATAGGATTTTTTTTTATAAGGGAAGTAAACCAGCAAGTAGCACACTAAAATCTTTTCTCCCAATCCAATCTAAGCTCACAGCCTGTAACTTAAACTTGAATATACTTCTCAGACGATTACAGATGCAAAAACAGATGGGCTTGGACAAGGAATATATTTTCCTGGCTGAAAAAACATAATATAAATCTATTGTATTTATATAAGAAAAATGTAGAACAAGTTCAGCAAATACAGATGTAATTAGTTGGTAATCATGAAATCCTGACCGTGTCCATTGACTATTAGTTTACAGTAGCACCTTAGATACATAAACTCACCATAATAAACTTATTCCTGCTGTAATGCCAATAATTTAAACAGAGTTACACACACACACAAAATGACTAAATGCCTGATTCTAACTAGATGTATATGAAGAGATACTGGGTATTCTTAGCAGAGTGCCCTCAGCTGTAGCATTCACTCCCTTTGCTGGCCTGGCAGAGACCAAAGGCTTGTCTACATGGTCCATTTTTCTGCACCAGAGAAGTGTGATTTCTGGTATGCACTGGTGTATTGTGCACTAGGTGTTTGATGTGGACACTTCTGGTGCATACGGAAAGTTCACCAGTGCACATTAACACAATTCTGTTTGAAAAAAGACTACATTTACATGCACTAGGAAACTTTCAGGGTACACCAGTAGTGTCCACACACACCAGTTAGTTCATGACATGTCAGTGCACTTTAAAATTAACATCTTTCTGGTGCAGACTAATGCAGCCTGTGTAGACAATGCCCAAGTCTGCTGAACTTCAGGGCAACCGCAGGGTTACATCTATTTCTTTCAGTTTCTAAATGTGCGCATAGAAGACACTGGGAACACAAATAATCTTAATACAAATTAAAGGTTACTATAAAAGACCCAATCCTAAAAGTATATATGACTTCTGCACCCCACTATCTCTTTATTCATCTCTCCTTGCAGCAAAACCCCAGAACAGACAGGCCTTGCAATGTTACCTGAAAGTCAACAAATTCAAGCTTTGCTTAACTGATTAGGAAGTGCATACTACTGAAAATTCTCACAGAAAATGCCTTGTTTCCAATGCCTTTATAATCTACACAGAAGTCTGTTAACTCTGGCATTGGCAGCTTATCTCAACTGCTATGATATTAAACAAGGTAAAAGGCAATAAACTCCAGACTTTTATTTGCTATAGGGTTCGTTAGAAAGGAATCTGATTTCTGCATACTACTCAGTACTGATGAGTATTGGGCAAGCAATTTAACTGCCAGGCACCACAATCAGCATTATACATTTGTTAGAGGCCTTTTTACATAATTAAACTGTATTTTCTGTGTAATTTCAAATATTTTATATAAAAATATACATTCAGTGCTCCCAGGAAAATTGTTATGGCAGATGCCCCTGTGTGACACTGAGCCTGAAAGAGTTAAACAACTAGCAGCTAAGTGATTCAAAATCAAGCTTTAAGGACATATGAGAAACTGGGCCATTTCTTGTAAATGGTTATCAAAGCCATGTTAAATAAACCTGTATCTACACAGAAATAGAATAGGTACTAATTTTATTTTTACCTAGATCTTGTTAGAAGATTAACAATATGGTCTGATTAGCTTGTAGATGCTAAACTTTGATTCCTAAATATAATGACTGTTACTATATTGATTCAGAGATCAAAAAAGAATATTAACATTTAGATGAAACTTGGGTGTAATGATATTGGCTCTATTTCTCTATGAAGTTTGTAGGAAGCTGTCTATGAACTACTTGAATGGTTAATTACCTTATGCTAATGAATTCAGCTATGAAACTGACCTAAGAACTTTATTCATACCTGTGTGTATAATCTTAAACCACAATAACTCTTTATTTTCTTTTCAAATACATCTTAGATTGGTTAATAAGAACTGGCTGTAAGTGTGTATTTGGGTAAGATCTGAAATATTCATGGAGCAGATGGATAATATGTCTGATCTCTTGGATTGGTAGAATTTTATATATGGCGATTAAGATTTTAAGTAATCTTCACCACATTAGACTTGGCTGTGTGGTTGGGAACCAGAGGCTAGACTGCTTAAAGGGAACTGTATTTAAGCTTCTTGGTAATCAGGTAGGTATTGTAGAAGCTGTTTTATTATTGGCTTGGTGAATCTAACTATTAGAATGCATTTGTAGTGTGGCACCTCCAGCTACCACAGTCACACCCTGTCTAAATAAATAAATTGTGGACAAAAGATTCTGCATGGGTACATGTTTTTATAAATTACAAATCCCTCCCCAACTCCCAGGAAAAAATCTACATCCAAGTGTGAAGCTAAATTACTGGTCAATTAAAACAGCTTCTTAACTTCTGAAACTGAGTGTTCTTATTCCAGAGAGGATTAAAACCAGATAAAAATGTAATCCATAGCTCAAGATTTCAAATACTAGCATGTGTTATACACCAGGGTTCCACCGAAATTTTCAATATGTATACACATGTACCACATGAGATGGGGAGATTCAACGTATCATTTCCAGTCCCTGTGAAGTCATCTCAAACTGCAATCACAGGCCCCCAATGCTTCACCCACTAAGTTCACATCCACTCAGCTGCCACTGGGTAGGAAAGCAAGTCCCTCCCCAACGTATTCACCCATGCATTCATGTCTTGTAGAACTGAGCCCAGGTCCCTGCCCCGGGTGTTGCAACCTGGCCCAGTCACTGCCTCCTCCTCTCCCACCTTAACCAGTCCTGCTGTCAACATACTGTACATAACATGTGTATGATTATGGGAGACACTGGTTATTCATATACTCAACTGAAATTTCATACTTACCCATATAGTATACCTTAGCCGATTCTACGGAACTGAACCAAACCCCCTTTAAAATGTTGATACTGTATTTGTTATAGAAAATCATTAACTCTGTTTTGTCAGATGTTTCTTTATGAGTGGGGTTACCAGAGCTCATCAGCTTGAATTTTATTACAACTGCACAAATCACTCTAAAAAGGTGATAAGTTCCATGTTCTAATAATCTAAGATTCAATAAGATGGTTGAGTATTTTTTAGTTTGTCAAGTGTGGCAGTATCGCTTTTTAATTAAAGTTAATATAAGAGCAGATTGTCCATGTTCCTCATGTAACTGGCCAGTCAGGTGGGGCAGAGGGAAACAACAGAAGGCACCTCTCCCACTCATTGTGAAGGCTACAGGAAGACCAGCCATACTTTGCACTCTAAGAAGTACAAGGACTGCTGTTTCTGTTCCCCACCTACGAACAGACAGTGGGAACTCTGGGAGACATATTGCCTCACAGAGGCAGAATGTCTCTTAGTGCTCCAAATGTGTGGTCTTACTTCGCAATGTCTCTTACTATGGATTGCTCTTAACAGCATAAGTGAACTCATAGTTATTTATTTTATACACAAAGCAAAAGCAAGGAAATTATACTAATGGATCCAAATCAACATATGAGATTTGGTATCTGATGACAACAAAAGCCCTCATCCATGGAAACTTTCTGATTAGTGACTAAAGACTCATGCAGTGGTTCAATAATTGAAGGGGAAGAAAATGGAAAAAACACAAGACTAAATATTTTTCTCTAAAGGAGCAAGAACTTGACATTCAAAGCTAGAATTTAATTCTGTATACATCAGTGTATTCAAAAAGCAGACTGTGTATTCTGAAACAAATGTGGAATAGCTTTTTTATCTTTAAGGATTAGTTTTATGAAAGCAGATTCAGAGATATTATAATCTTAGGGTACAATTACAACATAGTGTACAAAGATTTAACCAATTCTCCAATGGTTTCCTTGTATGCAAAACTATCTTTTCACAGTTATTTACAAAGAAAAAGCATTTGACTATTTGTTAGAAAAAGTTGCAAACTCCTTATTTTATGGTGAATCTCATGGTATTTGGTACTTTCGTTGAAGCCCTGGCTCCTGGAATCAGGTAATTCGGTTCAAAGCTCACCTTTCTCTAAAAAAAGCTCAGAAACCAGAGCCAATAAAAAAGATCCCCCAAATTATGCATTTATTCATTTGGGGTTAGCAATATGGTATGTTAGGACAGTACTTCTCATTAGGAAAAGTATCCAGATTATGCTTCAACCTAAAATGCCACCACCACAAATATGAAATTAGTAGAATTGTAATGACTATGTCATGTACGGAAAGTTATTTAACAGAGTTAAATGATCCCTAAAATGTTAAAAGAACATTAATGTTACAAAGTGAAACATCCCAAGGAAAATACTCAAGTTAAGATTGGACATTCATGCTTTATCTCTGCCCTCAGAGCTCAAGCATTATTAGTCTTGAAATACAGAACCATGTATCGTTTCCACAGGATCCCTACTTTGTTTACTGTGGCAGATGGATGGTGCACAGTAAATGCGGCAATGTGTTTAGCCAGTCTTTAAGGTTGTGGTGAGGATTCCTTAGGTATAGCTCATTTATACTGACTGTTCCTGTAACTCAAAACTGGCTTGTTGTCAATGGTGGGTTGGACAGCACTGCAATTTATCTGATCCTCAATTGGTGGAGCAGTATTGTAGGCTGCTCCACATTATACCAGGACCCACTTCAGTGCCCAACAGCTCCAGGACATGGAGAGGTAGAAAGGTGACTTAGAGCCACTTCTTCACTCCCAGCTATATCAGCCATGAATATTGTGCAGCCTTGGAGCCTATATTAAAGTGAAAGAGAGTTTGCGCATGCCTAAAAATATTCCACTGAAGAAGCCTTGCCTCATTCAAGAGGCTTCTATAAAGTCTTATTGGATATGGGCATTTAAAGATGGTCTAGTATGAGGCCACCAGACTTCAGAAAACTGAACTCTCATGGGACAGGGTAAAGAATTACTCATGTTAGTAGGGCATTAGAAAAACTGAACCCAGTCTGTAGTTTATAAAATGCCTTTGAAAATGACAATATACAACACTCAATAAATAATAAATCATTATCACAAGTAACAGAAATTTATGCATAAAGCTATCTTTACCAGAAGGGCATTTTCACCAACAGTCAAATACATCAGGCAAAAAAGCAGAATAAGCAGAGTAAAAATAAAATTTATTACAGATAGAGTTGTGTGCAGTGTGCAGACACGCAAAAGATTATTAAATTTTATTTTAAAATGTGTGCTGGAAATATCATATTAGTACCCTGCTGGTAGCCTTTTACATTGATATCCTTTTAAAAAAATTATTAAAAAAACAAATTAAACAAAATAATGTAAAAATGGAAAATGAGTTCTAGAATGTCTTGAGATGGAAGATCTGCTACAACAACATGGCATTCATCATGCTAGCAACTGAATTCCATTAACAATTTAACAGACATGATACTAGTCTTAAGACATGGAGTTGTGTAGCAGAAGGATAAGACTTTACAAAGAACAGGACTATAAGATAGTCTCCTCCAAAATGAGAATACAGACATTTGATGTCTTTCAATCGTGGGAAAAAGTTTAAATTTAAGTTATACATTCAGCTCCTTTTATAAACACAGGAGCAGAATGAAAAAATGATTTCTGACTAAGGAGGGTCTTTAGTTTTGGCAGTAAAAAGATAGGAAAGAAAATAATTGATTAACTGCTGGGAAGTTTTCATAACACAAAATTTAAGCAGTCAAGGAGGTGGTCAAGGAAAAACCACTACCCTATGAAGGTTCTCAGATCCAAGACAGTAAAAAGAGTGGAGCAATGTTATGTAAATCACAATGATAATATATTTTTGTTAGCAGTTACAGTGAAATATATAGCAGACAAGAAGCATTAAATTAGTAAAATGAGATGGGAGAGGAATCTTCATACCCAAATACAGTAAGAGCAGCAACAAGTTCCTATAGCATCTTACCACAGAAAGCCATTCCAAGATGACTTCACACATCTGAAAATAATGATATAATACATCCTGCAGAGGTACTAATAATTTTAACAAATTAGAGAAAATAAGGCTATTTTGAGTTTCCCCTTAAACAAGAAAGTTATCTTTTTTTTTTTAAATTTACAGAAAAAGAATGCTCATGAAAGTTGGTATAGGCCATTAAACCAGGCAACTTAAGTCCTTGCTTACCCAGTAAATAGGTAGTGTAAATTTCCTTCTTCAGAGAACCAGAATACATAAATCTGTCCTGAAGGAACTACCACACAAGTTTAAGGGAATAAGTCTAACTCCATGCTCATTCAATGTGTGACTCTCTGCTGATTCCATCAGTTAGTGTCACTAATAGAGTACCTTTCCCAGACCTGAAGAAGAGCTCTGTGTAAGATATTAAGTTTATCTGTTTCATCAAAAGAAGTTGGTTCAGTAAAAGATATTACCTTATCCACCTTCTCTCTCTAATTAATGCCACTTGTCGTAGGAACAACTGCCCACTAGGAACTAAACTAAGTTCTTCAACTTATTTTTATACAAGGCTATTCAGTAGCAATTAGACAAGAACAATTTGGGGTTAAAACCAATTTTGTATGGCTCTGAACTGATGACTTACATGCTTATGAATAACTGTATCCTATTCTGCTGAACCATCTTATTCTCAGGAAGAGGGCACTGTGAACACATATAGAGTGTCATAAATAAGAAGTTAAATAGCTAAAAGAACAGCAATTCATGTAAGATGCTAGGAAACACGAATTAGCTGAATGAAGCCAGAAACTAAGAAAAAAGACAGCAATTAACCATGAAAGATAAATGAAGGGCTATGTCTACACTTACAAAAGCTAGTTCAAATTAAATTAATTTGAAATTCGAACTAGCTCGAATTAACTTAATTCGAACTAGCTCGAATTAACTTAATTCGAACTAGCTCGAATTAACTTAATTCGAACTAGCATGACCCCACTAGAGTGCTAGTTTGAACTAGCCATGTCCAGGCAGGTAACTTGCTTAGTTCAAATTAGTCAGTTGCATGAAGGTCAATCTGCCGATTAGTTCGAACTAAGCAGTTAGTTTGAACTAATATGGCCACATTGACTTAATTTGAACTACCTATTTCGAATTAAGGGTTAGTTCGAACTAAGCAATCAAATTTATTAGTTCGAATTAAGGAAGCCCTTAATTCGAACTAATGAAAGCCTAGTGTGGCCAAGGCTCAAGTTAGTTCGAATTAAGCTTCCTTAATTCGAACTAACTTGCAAGTGTCAACATAGCCAAGGTTACTTACTTTTAACTGGAGTTCGTTGAGATGGACTTTGCATATTCATACTCTTGGGGTGCATCAACTGGTGCAGCTGAGACAACTGAAGGTTACTCACTTGTGCAGTAGCCAAGGTTCTTCGAGATGTGTGTCCCCGTGCTGCTCCACTCTGGGTGCGCTGGCGCCCCGCGTCTTCGATCGGAGATTCTACAGCAGAGCCCCTGGGACCGCGTGCGTGCGTCCCCAGCAGCGCGCGGGTGTTCTAACGCCTCTGCAGGGACGCGCGCTCGGTCCCAACCCCTCTGTTCCTTCTCCGCCTCGGAGTATAATTATATAAACCCGTACTCCGAAGCCGAGGGGAGGAGGGTGGGTAGTGGAGCAGCACGGGGACACACATCTCGAAGAACCTTGGCTACTGCACAAGTGAGTAACCTTCAGTTCTGTCTTCGAGTAGTGTCCCCGTGGTGCTCCACTCTGGGTGAATACCAAGCAGTACCCCTAATTGGAGGGGGGTTCTTCGGAGTTCGATCTTTGAGCAGCCTTCAACACAGATAGGCCAATTGCCGTGTCAAGTGCAGACATCTGTTCCACGGCGTAGTGTTTTACGAAAGTTTCCGTTGAGGCCCACGTTGCTGCTTTGCATATGTCTATCAGAGGGACATTGTCTAGAAAAGCCCTAGACGTCGCTATAGACCTGGCAGAATGTGCTCTTACAGGGCCAGGGGGAACCCTTCCGGCCTGAGTGTAGGCTGCTTGAATACATGAGGACACCCACTTTGATATTCTCTGTTTGGAGACTGCTGTCCCCTTTGTACGCTCGGCTATCGATACAAACAGTAAAGGAGATTTTCGAAACTCCTTTGTCCTTTCTAGATAAAATGCAACTGCTCTCCTCACGTCCAAGGAATGGAGAGTGGACTGGAGAGGGTCCGTGTGAGGCTTCGGGAAAAAAACTGGAAGATATATAGTCTGGTTCATGTGAAAAGCGGACGAAATCTTGGGGAGGAATTTAGGATGTGGTCTCAATGAGATTTTGTCCTTATAAAAAACGGTGTAGGGCGGGTTCGCCATGAGAGCCCCAAGTTCAGAAACGCGCCTTGCTGAAGTTATCGCTACCAGGAAAGCTACCTTCATTGACAAATGGAGTAACGAGCATGTAGCCATCGGTTCAAATGGGGGTTGAGTCAATGTCCGTAGGACCAGGGTGAGGTCCCAGGGCGTAGCCGGGGGTTTCACTTCCGGGTATAAGTTATGTAGCCCCACCATGAACCTTTTAACCACCGGATGGGTAAAAGCTGTCTTATCCTGCCATTGCTCGTGAAATGTCGATATAGAGGCCAGATGTACCTTTATGGTGTTAATTGATAAACCTGTCAATTTTAGTGAGAGTAGATATTCTAACAGAGTGGCTACAGAAGCCACTAGCAGATTCGTCCCCTCCTGATGGCACCAGGATACGAATCTACGCCATTTTTGCAAATACGTCCTCCTGGTAGCTGGTTTTCTACTGTTCAGGAGAACCTGTTTAACTGAGTCCGAACAACCTCTCTCTAATGCATTGAACCATCCAGGGTCCACGCCGTGAGGTGTAGCCTGTTTAGCTGGGGATGCATCAATTGGCCCCTGTTCTGGGTCAGCAGGTTCTGCCTCAAAGGGAGTGTTATCGGACGCTCCCTGGACATGTCCATCATGTGAGTAAACCATATCTGTCGTGGCCAAGCTGGTGCTACCATTATTACCCTGGCCCTGTCTTGTCTTATTTTGAGAACGGTTCTCATAATCATTGGAATTGGCGGGAAAGCATACATCAGGGTATGGCTCCAGTCCAGGAGGAATGCGTCGCCTATTGATCCCTTGCCTATCCCTGCCCTGGAACAAAATCTCTTGCATTTCCTGTTCACAGGAGTCGCGAACAAGTCCACTTCTGGGAACCCCCACTGATGGAATATCCATTGAAGGACGTCCTTGTCTATTTCCCATTCGTGATCTTCTGTGAACCTTCTGCTCAAGTCGTCGGCCATAGTGTTTAGGATGCCAGGTAAGTAGATCGCAGACAAGCGGACATTTCGCGTTATACACCAATCCCAGAGTTTGATTGCTTCTGCGCAGAGGGATTGAGAGCGTGCGCCCCCCTGTCGATTTATGTAGTACATGCATGCCATGTTGTCCGTCTGAATTTTTACTACCTTGCCTTCTATATGCGGCAGGAAATGACGGCATGCATTCCGTACTGCTCGGAGCTCCAATACGTTGATATGTAGCGCTCTCTCCTGTACCGACCATTTGCCCTGGGCCATTAAGCTTCCCAAATGTGCGCCCCACCCCAGGAGGGAGGCGTCCGTGGTGATCAATTCCGAAGGAGGATTCGGTCTGAAGGGAATGCCCTGTAGAAGGTTGCTTGGGGACTCCCACCATTCCAGGGCCCTCTTTATTGAGTTTGGTACTGATACGGTAAGATGTACCGAGTGTTTGCGTGGTCTGAAAACAGTTGCTAACCATGTTTGTAAGGGGCGCATGTGCAATCGCGCATCCTGTACCACGTAAGTGGATGCTGCCATATGGCCCAGCAGTTGAAGGCATGTCCTCACCGGGAGCGTGGGGCTGACTCGTAAGGTAAGTATCAGGCCCTGAACAGCCTCGAATCTCTCCTTTGGCAAAAAGGCCTTGCCCACTGTGGTATCTATGACTGCTCCTATAAACTGTATTTCTTGAGTTGGAATTAATATGGATTTTTTGTAATTTATCAGGAGTCCCAGCGATTGGAATAGAGTCTGCGTCGTATCCACTGCCCACGCTGCCCCCTGTTGGTCGCGAGCTCGTATCAGACAGTCGTCCAGGTATGGGAAGATTGACACCCCCAATTTGCGCAGATGGGCATTTGCTGTTGCGAGCACTTTGGAGAACACTCTTGGTGCTGTGCAGAGTCCGAATGGTAGAACCGTATATTGGTAATGTTGGTTGCCTATGATGAAACGGAGAAATTTCCTGTGAGCAGGACGAATCGAGATATGAAAATACGCATCCTGTAGGTCGAGGGAAGCCAGCCAGTCCCCTTTTTCTATGGAAGGAAGGATTGTAGAAAGTGTCACCATTTTGAACTTTTGCGATTTGACCTGTTTGTTTAGTCTCCTGAGGTCTAATATGGGTCTCCATCCTCCAGTTTTCTTCTGGGTTAGAAAATATCGAGAATAAAACCCCTTGCCCCTGAAGTCCTCGGGTACCGGCTCTATGGCACCCCTTTCGAGGAGCTTGTTCACTTCCTCTTGTACTAGATGTACGTGAGATGGGTCCCTGAAGAGGGACGGGGAAGGGGGTTGGGATTTGGGTTTCGTAATAAATGGGATGGTATACCCCGTATCGATGATTTCTAAAACCCATTTGTCCGATGTAATGCTTCGCCACTGGGTATAGAATGGGCGCAATCTGTTCCTGAATAATGGTGACGGTGTTTCTGGGCCTTCCAGGCTTCCCGGGAGGCTGTGCAAACCCTCGACCAACACCTCAAATCTGCGGCCTAGTGGGCGCTGATTGAGGATTAGCAAACTGCTGCTGATTGGGTCGTCTCCGGCGTTGCCTCTGTTGATTAGGCCTGCCGCGGGCACTGTCATATCTCCTGTTATTTTGATATTGCGGGTACCTGGATACAGAAGGTTGCATTCTAAAATTTCCTCTCCTTATTGTAGGTGCATAAATCCCTAGAGTGCGAAGGGTAGCCCGTGAGTCCTTCATCAGGTGCATGGTGTCGTTCGTCCCTTCTGCAAAGAGTTTACCCTTGTCGAAGGGCAAATCCTCAATAGAGGCCTGTAACTGTCGCGGTAAGCCCGCTGAATGGAGCCAGGATGCCCGCCTCATCACTACAGCAGTGGCCACCACTCTAGCTGCTGTATCAGCCAAATCCAATATTGCTTGGAGAGCTGTCCTTGATATTAAGTGACCTTCACCAATTAATGACAAAAATTGTTGTTTCTTATCCTCCGGTATGTACTCAATAAAATCTGAAATTTTTGAGTAGTTGTCATGATCGTAATTGGACAGTACTGCTGCGTAGTTTGCCACTCGTAATTGTAAAGTGGCGGAAGTGTAGATTTTTCTCCCCAAGGCATCCATCCTCTTATCTTCTTTATCATGCGGTGTTGACCTCAGTTGATTCTGTCTCGCTCTGTGATTAGCTGCGTCGATCACCAGTGAGTTCGGTTGAGGATGGGAAAATAAGAACTCGTTCTTCTTGGGGTTTACAAAGTATTTCTTATCCACTCTTTTGGAGATGGGGTTCACCGATGCCGGTGTCTGCCATATATGATCTGCAGGTTCCATGATCCCATCATCCATAGGTAAGGCCAACTTGGAAGAAGTGGAGGTTTGAAGGATCCGATATAATTTGTGACTTTGTGTGGTCATTTCCTGGAGAGGGATCTCCAGGGCTTCTGCTAGTCTTTTAAACAGCTCCTGGAATTGTTTCGTGTCATCTCCTGAAACAGGAGAGGTCTGAGCCACCGGTTCTGGGAACGACGTGGCACTCAGGATAGAATCCCCTTCATCTGGATCTGCCTCAGGGATTGACGACTCCCCAGTCTGAGGAAGCTGTAGGGATACCGATTCTCTACCTCTTTGGGCTGGAGCCTCTGCCCTCTTTGAGGTTGACGGTCGGGTACCAGGAGAGAATTGTGATTGCACATCCCATTGTCTCCAGGGCATACCGTATGGGGGTGGTCCATACCATGGAAAGGGGGGCCACCCGTATTCTGGTCCCATGGCGTTCCAGCCCTGGGGGCATCGTTGTGCCTGTTTGAAAGCTTCAGGTGAGCTGCCAGGCAGTTCCTCCCCGTGATCTTCCTCCGATGAGGAGGCTGACAATATAAATTCATCTGTCTGTTCTGGTGAGGAGGCAGGGGAGAGGGGCAACTGTTTCTCCCCCCTGCAGTGCTTAGTCTTCTCCTTCCTCTTCTTTGGAGGAGGAGAAGCTGTTACATAGGCTGCAGCTGCTGGCGCTGAGCTTGTGCGCAGCGCCCCTAGAGGCCGATGCTTCAACGGCACCAGTTGCCGTCTCTTTAAAGCAGGGGCTCGTGGTTTCGCCCGTGCCATCAGCTGTTCTCTTCTGGTCGGCACCGACGCACAAGAATCAGTCGATGCCGCCACACCTGTCATCGGCGCCGTGGCCAGAGGCTCTGTCGGTGCCGGCATGGGGGGCTGTTCGGCCGTTATGGCCGTTAACGGTGCCGCGGCTCCTGTAGCTGCCGGCGGTTCCATTTTGTGCCCATGGGGTATGTCCCTAAGGACTGTCCCCACTCCACCTGACTTCTTGTCAGTGGGCTTGGCAGTGTCCTTTAAAATCTGGTACCTCACCCCTCTCTCCGAGCCCGGAGGAGAGGAGGAGGTTGACGGTCTGTTTGAGCCGCCGGGGTATCCCGGATCGGAGGCAGGTCTCAACGCCTCCTTCATCAATATCAATTTCATTTTGAGTTCTCTGTCGCGTCTAGTCCGCGACTTTAAGTTTTTACAATCCTGGCAGGAACGAGGTATATGGCCCTCGCCTAAACAGCGGATACACTCCGCATGGCCATCGGATGCTGGCATGGCATCCCTGCACTTTGTGCAGCGTTTAAATCCCGGAGTGGCTGCCATTGCCGCTTCTCCGGTTTTTTTTTTTTTTTTTTTTTTTTTTAACTACAAAGTTAATTTAAAATAGTAAAGTTAACCTAAAACTAACTACTAACCATAACTACCAACTATTACTAATAACTCTACCAACTGACTACACTACTACTAACGGGCTGTCAGAACTGCTGTATGCTCCGTCTTAGACCAGAGGCGGTTAAGAAGGAACTGAGGGGTTGGGACCGAGCGCGCGTCCCTGCAGAGGCGTTAGAACACCCGTGCGCTGCTGGGGACGCACGCACGCGGTTCCAGGGGCTCTGCTGTAGAATCTCCGATCGAAGACGCGGGGCGCCAGCGCACCCAGAGTGGAGCACCACGGGGACACTACTCGAAGACAGAATGGAACTTTCTGATAGCAGTTCCTATTAGAATGCTCACGCATTTCTCCCATTCCTGCTATGAACATTCAAGTGTGTTCGGATTGCCATGGCTATAGAAGAGAACATGGCACACATAGCCATATCAGTTCCTTCTACCACTAAAACAGAATACCACCAAATGCTGAAATTAGGACACCAGAGGAGTGGAGTAAGCAGGTGGGGAGTAAGAAAATGCAGAGTCCATCTTGAAGAATTTTGGTTACAAATAAGTAAACTTCATTTCTTTTTTGAGTGTCATATGCATATTCCCAATCTTGGGTTAATTTGGAAAGCTGTACAGTGTGGTGGAGGGAGAGAAGTGGATTCTTAATTAAACAATGATTAGAGCACCACTCTGCCAAGCCTTGCATCAGGCCTGGCTGTAAGAGCCAATGTATAATGTTTTGTAAAAGTGTGACTCAAATGCCACATAGCCATTTTGCATATTTCAATAAGATATAATACAGATGCAGCAACTAGTAGAATGGGCTCTCAGAGGAACAGGAGGAGAGAGTGAAGCTCTTCTGTAATACTTTTCAAATACACTGTCTAACCCAGGGATCTCAAACTCAAATCACCATGAGGGCCACACGAGGACTAGGATATTGGCCCAAGGGCCACATCATTGAAACCTTTTCATACAATGATACAAAAGTCTAGTCAAAATGAAAAAAATGAAGAGTAATATAACATAGTATGCTATTAAAAGTCAAGATGGAGATATCATCAGAAAGACAAAGAGTAAGCAAATAAACACACTTAAAATTTTACATTATAAATTATAATTATTTTACAAATTCCGGGTGTCATTGTGGGCCACAGGAAGTAACTCCGCGGTGCCACATGCAGCTTACGGGCCACATGTTTGAGACCACTGGTCTAACCAATTAAATAGGAATTGTGCTTAAAATGTCAAACCATTAGAATTACCCACATATAAGATAAATAACTTAGGAGAAGACATGAAGTATTAAATTCTACTAGATAATATGCGAATGCTCTCTTTGCATCTAAGGAATGTAACCTAGAGACCACTTTATTTGTACAAGGTTTTCGAAACAGTGATAGTAAATTAATACTTTGATTTACATGAAATTGTGAAATCACTCAAGGAAGGAGTTTAGGATGCTGTCTAAGAACGATCTTGCTCCCATAAAAAGTAGTGAAAGGGAAGTCCACCATCAAGTCATCTAGCTCACCAACTCTTGTAGTGGAAGGGATAGCTATTATTAAAATAAAGCAAAGAGAAGCTCACTAGAGATTCAAACAGAGAAGACATAAGGTATGTTCAAATGACATTTAAAGCACATAGATACAGGAACTCGTAATGGCAGGCACAGTTTCAACAAACCTTTTTAAAGGTTTTCAGCAACATATACCAAAAAAATTAATTTTCCATTAATGTGAGTATGGAATGCTGATATGGCTGCAAAGTGGAACTTTAAGGAGACACACAATCCATTGATTTTAAGTGTAACAGATATTTTGAAGTAAATTTCATAGGAGATGAAACTGGGTCAACATTTTTATCAGACACCCATGGAGTAGATTTTTTCTACTTAAGATTATAACTTTTTCTTGTAGATAATTTCTAGCATTAATTAGAACTTGCTGGACCTAAACATTGCACAATTCTTTGAAATCTATCAGTGGCCTATTGTCCAAGTTGTCAGGCGTAATGATTGGAATCTGTGTGGAAGACCTTCCTCTCTTGCTGGGGCAGTCAGACCATTATTATTGGTATCATCTTGTATTTGCTGTAGGGTAAAAGAGTAACTCAGTGTACTAACTGTTGCCTCAATCAGGCTGGAACAACAGCAATCAAACTGACTAAATCCTGTTGTATTTTCTTTAGGATTTTTAGAATCAGAGGGTAGAGGGGAAAATGCATGCAATAGACCCTTTCTCCCATCAAAGAGAAACACAGCTGTCAAATATTGACTGTCCAAATCCACTCATGAGCAAAAGCAGGGGCATTTCATATTGAATCTGGGATGAATAGATATATGTCTGGAAACCCCAATGGTTGAAGATGTTCTGAATCACCAAGACCTTTAGAGACCACTAGTACATCTGCAAGGAACTGATCTGCAATTGATCTGCAATTTTGTGGTGTTCTCCCACTACACATAAGGTAATTGGGTAAATGTTGCACGGGATATACAAGACCCAAAATTTTATCACCTCATGGGATGACTGTAATTAACGAACTCCTCCCTGTTTGTTCAAATAATACATTGCTGACTATTGTCTGTGGCCACTTGAAATACTGCCTTCTGCAATTTTTGGAAGACATCTTTGAGAGTCAGACAATTCTTCCCCCTGTTTATGTGCAGCAGGTGTTCAGTGCAGCTCCAAAGACCTTGAGTGAAAAGGTTGTGGAGATATGCTCCCCAACCTATCTTAGATGGATCTGTAGTAAAAGACTGTTGCTTACCTGTAACTGTCGTTCTTCGAGATGTGTTCTCATGTCCATTCCTTTCCATAGGTGTGCATGTGCCAGCGTGCACGGCTACCGGAACTTTTTTCCCCTTAGCAGCACCCGTAGGCTTGGTGCCCAGCGCCCCCTGGAGTGCCGCGCTAGTGCCGTGGCATATAAGTGGCCGCTGGAACCCAGCCCTTTCAGTCCCTTCTTTCTGCCAACTCCAAAAGCAGGGATGGTGGGTGGGTTTGGAATGGACATGAGCACACATCTCGAAGAACGACAGTTACAGGTAAGCAACCGTCTTTTCTTCTTCGAGTGCTGCCCATGTCCATTCCTTACCATAGGTGAATTGCAAGCCTTACCTGGATGGTGGGAGGAGTTATTGGTTCACTGTTTGCAGGACTATCCTCCTGAAGGCTGTGTTGTCCCTAGCATGCTGGACTATCGCATAGTGGGAGGTGAAGGCGTGGACCGACGGCCATGTGGCCGCCCTGCATATGTCTGAAATGGACAGGTGCGCCAGGAAGGCCGCTGAGGATGCTTGAGCTCTCGTTGAGTGGGCCGTTGCCACCTTTGGTGCTGGAACTCTGGCTTGGTCATAACACACTCTGATACAGCCTTTAACCCATGCTGAGATTCGTTGCGTGGAGACTGGGTTACCTTTCATCCTGTCGGCCACTGCCACAAAGAACTGCGAGGACCTGCGGAAGGGTTTCGTAAGCTCTATGTAAAAGGCTAGCGCTTGTCTTACATCTAGTGAGTGCCACCTGAGGTCCTCTTCGGAGCGATGAGGTTTGGGGTAGAAGACTGGTAAAAATATGTCTTGATTGCAGTGGAAGTCTCATACCCTCTTAGGGAGGAAGGCCGGGTGTGGCCTTAGCTGGACCTTATCTTTGAAGAAAACCATATATGGCAGCTCGGATGTTAAGGCTCTGATCTCCGACACCCGCCTAGCGGATGTTATTGCCACTAGGAATGTTACTTTAGAAGAGAGGATCAAGAGAGGGCAGGTGGCTAAGAGCTCGAAGGGGGGCTTTGTGAGCTGTCTGAGGACGAGACTGAGGTCCCATGGAGGTGCTGGGTCTCGTATCTGAGGGTAAAGTCCTTCTATTCCTTTTAGGAAGCGTACCGCCATAGGATGTGAGAAAACAGACTTTCCTTGGATATGTTTGCAGAACGCTGAGATTGCCGCAAGGTAAACCTTGATCGATGCCAATGAGAGACCCCGCTGCTTTAATAGTAGTAGATAGTCCAATATACCTTGGATTGTGACTTCTGAGGAGCATAGGTGATTGTCTGTGGCCCAGCTCGAAAAGCGCCTCCATTTTGCTATGTATGAGGCTTGCGTTGAGGGTTTTCTGCCTCCAAGGAGGCTGCGTTGGACTGAGTGAGAGCTGGCTTGTTCCTCTTTATTTAACCACGTAGTCTCCAGGCTGTGAGGTGGAGTGTGGCGATGTCTGGGTGAAGAATCCATCCGGCATCTTGAGAGAGGAGGTCTGATCGGAGTGGTAGTTCCCAGGGATCTGCTATCGAGAGGTCTAGTATTGTGGCAAACCAGCATTGGCGAGGCCATGCCGGTGCAATCAGGATTACATCTGCTTTGTCTCTTTTGGTTTTCAGTACCACTCTGTGGAGAAGGGGAATTGGAGGAAAGGCGTAGAGCAGGCAGCTGGACCATGTCAGGAGAAAAGCGTCTGATAGAGATCCCTTCTCCATGCCCTGAAGTGAGAAGGATTGGTTGCATTTTTTGGTTCCCGCGTGTAGCAAACAGGTCCACTTGGGGAAAACCCCAGTGATGGAAGATTCTGGAAGTGATTTCTGGATGAAGTGACCATTCGTGGCGAGGCAAGAATATCCTGCTGAGTTGATCTGCCTCTGTGTTCTTTATCCCAGGTAAGTGTGACGCTATCAACCAGGTGCGATGTGTTGCGGCAAAGTCTCAAAGACAGACTGCTTCTTTGCATAGGGCTGGTGATCGGGCGCCTCCCTGCTTGTTTACATAATGCATCGTTGTCGTGTTGTCCGTTAGGATCTGAACTGTTCTCCCTTCTATGTGGCATAGGAATACTTTGCACTCAAGGTGTATTGCTCTGAGTTCCTTGGTGTTGATGTGCAGTTTTTTCTCTTTCGGAGACCAGATCCCCTGGGTTTTTGGTCCCAAGCTTAAATGGGCTCCCCACCCTAGGTCTGATGTGTCCGACACCAGTGTCAGTGAGAGTGGTTCCTGTACAAAGGGGACTCCTTCCAGGACTACCTTGGGGTCCTTCCACCAGTCTAATTGGGTTGACACCCATGACGGAATAGTCACTATACGGTCCAGAGAGTGTAAGGTGGGTGAGTATATGGTTGACAGCCATGTTTGTAGGGGCAGGAGCTTTAGATGCGCTAGAGGGACTACGGAGGTACAGGCTGACGTGTGGCCTAGCAGATGTAAGCATTGTCTGCTTGTTGTAGTTGGGTAGCGTTGCAGCTTGTTTATCAGATGTGCCATTGTCCTGAATCGGTCTGTTGGGAGAAAGGCTCTGGCCTGGCCCAAGTCCAGGGTTGCTCCAATGAAGTCTATGGTTTGTATTGGGTTCAGTTTGGGCTTTTGAGTGTTTATCAGTAGGCCTAGTTTGGAGCAAAAGGCAAAAGGGCCATTTTGACGCTGGACTAGACCTGTCCCCTGGACTTTCCCCTGTTGAGCCAGTCGTCCAGATAGGGGAATATGTCGACCTTCTTGCGGCGTAAGTAGGCCACAACCACTGCCATGCATTTTGTAAACACTCGGGGAGCCGAGGAAAGGCCAAATGGTAGGGCTGTAAACTGGTAGTGCCTGCCTGCCACTGTGAAGTGGAGGAACCGTCTGTGTTCTGGGAGAATGAATATGTGGAAATATGCCCCCCTTAAGTTGAGGGCGGCAAACCAGTCTCCAGGATCCAGTGTTGGGATAATAGAGGTCAGGGATACCATCCAGAACTTTCACTTTACTATGTATCTGTTTAAGTTGCGTAGGTCCAGGGTGGGTCTGCATTTTCCGTTTGGTTTGGGGATCAGGAAATATTTGGAATAGAAACCCCTTTCTTTTTCCTGCATTGGTACGCTTTTAACCGCTCCCAATATCAGTAGTGTGCGTACCTCTCTGAGCTGGGCTTGTATTTCTGTCCTCAATTCCCTCTCACAGGAAGGGTCCCTGAAAAGGAAAAGGAAAGGAAGGGAGATTTAAATGGAGGAAGGGATTTAAAATGCATAGTATAACCTTCCCTTACTGTGTTTAAAATCCATGTGTATGAGCTGATAGCTCACCATGCATCTGAGGGCATGTCTACATTGATGGTGGCAAATTTGCCACCGTCAGTTCGCTCTTCTGGGTTCGATTGAGCACTCTGTCAAGACGAGCAGAGATGTATCATCTCAAGAGTTCTTTGCCTTCATCCAAACTTTGTAGAATTTCTTCTCCTGTGGTTGAGAGGACATTTGTTGGTGGTGGTGCATCAGTTGACAGGAGGTCAAGCTGGGCACAATGTAGCACCTCTTCATGCCACGCTTTTTTGCACTGAGATTCATGTTCATACTAGTAAGAATTCCTACTTAAAGCTGAAATCCTAATTTAAAAAATCCTAAAAATTAACTATACACTAACTTCTTAACAATAACTAAATTAAAAGATAAAAAGAGTCTTTTCTAGCTATAGATCTGAGGGATTCATGCCCTTTTGCTGCTGTGGTTGGAAGGAACTAAGGCAGCTATTAGGTTGGGGGCCTATTGCTGGAGTGGGTGGGTGAGGTCTTGAGGCCTGCATTTTGCAGTAGGTCAGACTAGATGATCGTACTGGTCCCTTCTGACCTTAAAGTCTATGAGTCTATTAGCTATGGATGCCACAACTCCTTCTATAGCCATGCCTTCCATAGCCACACCTTTCGTTGTGAGAGTCAGGAAAATCAGTGGTCTAAAAGGGTGCGTCTACACTTACAAATTAAGTTGACTTAAGCTTCCTTAAATCGACTTAATCTGCGTCCACACTACATTTTCCTTAAGTCGACTTAAGCAGCAGCTTAAGTTGACTTAAGGAAAATTAAAGTTGACTTTATTAAACCTCATTTTAAGTCGACTTTGCTGACTAAGTCGACTTTATTAAGTCGACTTAGCCAGTGTGCATGCAGAGTAGCCCTAAGTTGACCTAAAGGGCTTCAGGCCTCCCTCCCTGCCCTCCCTGCCAGGGTGGCTGGCACAGGGAGAGCCTGGCGTGCCCCCCCATGGGGCAGGACAGAGCCCTGCCCACCCTGTTCCTATGCCCTGCCAGTGTCCCTGTCTGGCTCAGCCCCCATTGTACCCAGGTACAATGGGGCAAATGCTGAGCCCCCTGGCACTTGGCAAGGGATGCCCCCCTGCCACTGTGGACCTGTCTCAGGTCCACCTAGCCCCTACAAGTTGACTTAGGCATCCAATGTGGATGCTCTAAGTCGATTTGGCAGGGTCCCCTTTAAGTCGATTTAATTTTTGAGTGGGGACATGCTAAGTCGACTTAAATTAACAAGTGTAGACATAGCCGAAGGCACAGTCAACAGAAGATTCCACCATCTCAGCTGGACCAGTAGGCACATCCCAGAATTGGAAACATCCAGAGGACATTCAAAGAACTGGTGTTTGCTTTTATTCAGCTTTAAAAGTCAGTATGTAAACAGATATTTAAAAATAAAGATTAGTCATATCCTGTTTGGGGAAGTGAGCCAAAATTGGAGTTATCTTCTGAACACTATCCAGAAGATTAGCTGTTATAGTCACACTAATTGTAACCTGTTAAACTGGAGTGCTGAAAGTGTTATTGAGCATCAAAAACAGACAAAGTGTAAAGTTAAACCATCCAGTTCACTCTTTATGCATTGATCAGTCAGCATGAGACTTTGGACTTATTCTTTACTTGGACAGCTTGAAAAACAGGGGCTGAGATTACTACTGTATGTCAAAAATCCTTGTGAAAAATCAATGAGCAATGAAAACACAGAACTGATGCAAAGCACTGATGTTTGCCATGACATGGGAGCAAAATTTAAATTATACTTTTCAAACTTATAAAAACCCAACTGTAACAATAAAAAGAAATCTCAAGTTTCTCAACTGTAACAGCAAATCACTTACAAAGAATTTATTAAAAGTGAACGTGTTGTACTTCCTAGGAAACACACATCTGATTCCTATTTTTAGAATGTTTATAACACTGAAAAATTGTGAATGTAGTTAAAAGTGTAATTCATGATTCTTACAATATAACAAATCACTCAAACTTATGGTGGGTGCAGTAAAAGTTAGGACAGTCATCTATTATTACAAGGTGTTAAGTCTTTTATTGCATTCAAGGCTATCTTGGCAAATCAAAGAATGAAAAACCCCTAGAAATACAAATGTTATACTTGAAGCATTGCTAAGCCATCGCTACAATTAATTATGATAAGATATACCCAGAATGAACCGTCAATGGAAAAATCACAAACATAAAATGTAATTCACAAGAGAAAAAAGTAAAAAAAAACAAATTATAAGGCTTTCCTTTTCACTCTTCATTACTACGCAAGTCTTACTTTTGTTTTATAACTTAAAAAATGTTTTATGTCTAAAAGCTGATCAGTCATATGCAGGAAGTAAATTAATTGAAGTATAATTAAGAATTAGGGGACTATTATTAAAGGAAAGGATGTGGACAAATTAGAAAGAGTCCAGCAGAGGGCAACAAAAATGATTAGGGGGCTGGGGCACATGACTTATGAGGAGAGACTGCAGGAACTAGGCTTATTTAGTCTACAGAAGAGAAGACTGAGGGGAGATTTGATAGCAACCTTCAACTACTTGAAGGGCTGCTCGAAAGAGGAGGGAGCTAGGCTGTTCTCCAGGGTAACAGAGGACAGAACAAGGAGCAATGGTTTCAAATTACAACTGGGGAGGTCAAGGTTGGATATTAGGAAAAACTTTCTCACTAGGAGGGTGGTGAAGCATTGGAATGGGCTATCTAGGGAGGTGGTAGAATCTCCATCTTTGGAGATTTTTAAGGCTCAGTTAGACAAAACCCTGGCTGGGGTAATTTAGGGGGAGTGGTCCTGCTTTTTAGCAGGGGGTTGGACTAGATGACCTCGTGAGGTCCCTTCCAACCCTATTATTCTATGATTCTATGAAATGTTTACACTGAATATAAAAAAAAAACTTCCTCACAATTAAATTTATTCCCACTGGGTGTAAGTGCTACTGTCTGAGACATAAGAACTGAACAGAAAGCTAGAAAACAAGGCGGGGGAAAAAAATACTACATTTGTAGGAAAACGAATTGGATGGTCTACTAAGTCTTTTTCATCTAAGTTTCACCTATAAGTTATGCTATTTTATGACCATTCAACACTACTGTTAAGAACTGTTTAAAGCAATGAAAGCTGACCTTACAGCATCTAGTATATCTTAAAATATGTTTTCCCACTTTCCACTAAAGATTGCAAAATTATAATAAAACTCTTGAGTATTCTACACTAATTGAGCAATGATACATCTTGGTTTAAATGGGCTATACTATACTACAGTACACTCTTACTTTCCCATCACCATAATGGCTAGCATTCTGAATTTCCATTTGGTAGATCTGGGGGCTACTGCAGGAGTAACCTTGGTACTTTTATTCTGAAGGTTGGAGACAATCAGGTATATTGCAGATATAATCTGCTAGGTCTTGCTTTCCTCATATCCACTGATACATTATTTAGCAACAACAATAGCAGCTGTACTGTAGGGAATGCTGGTGCTACTTTGTCTGCCCACTGGTTATAAAATAAAAGAGAAAAATAAGCCACTGATTAAAGAAATAGGGTGCCTATGCGCTGTACTGTCTGATGACACAACACAAATACAGTACAGAAGAAGAGTATAGAGTATAGAAGAAGAGTCTTTTAGTAAATCATATATGAACAGAAAAATAAACGAGCTGTGACCACACTCCATTGTTCTTCTGAATAACCAGGCTTGAAACCTCATTCTCCTATTTTTGTCATTTTCTCCTTCTCTTCCCATATCCAGGCTCTCAAAATACCCTATTACTTCTGTCTTCTCATAATCTCTAAAATTCATTCTCTCCCCTCCATTTGTACTGCAGAAGTCTCAGTCCACCTTTTGCTGATCTCCTGCCTTGACTACTGTAACCCCTTCATCTCTGCATTCCCCACAGCTCACCTATCTCCGTATCTCCAACTACTGATAGATCTCGTCTTTCCGACTTTGACACTCCTATCTTACTACCACTTCACCAGCTTCCTCTTGCCTTCTGCATCGAATTCAAGCTTCTCATCATTGCCTTCAAAATTATGCACAATTATGTTTTTTCATATGCTAATCTCTCAGTCCCTATTATACCCTCTATTCTCATCTTTGGTTCTTCTCTACATATCTACCCTTAAATCTGCAGCCACCTCACCCTCCTTCTATTGCACACAACCGCCTTCTCTCCATTCAGATCTCCTGTGAAAAACATATTTCTTCATTGTTACCTTTCAGCCAGGAAAAAATTGTCAAGTCCTTTGAATCTGGACCTTTTTCTAGTTTATTATGTACAAAACTGCTCTGTTTTATATAATCTGCAAGCTCCTTTGGGGAAGGATCATTTCTTCCCATAGATGTTAAACACACAGATAGAATTTAATAATCGTTTTCCTTCTATGACTTAAAAGCAAAACGCAATATAAGCCGAATAACTGTATGGAGAGGCAATATGTTTTCCTATTATCTATTTGTCTCACACAGGCTTACTAGCAATTATGGCAAACTAAATTGTTATACATTCCATAACTATCTTCTTAGAAATTTCTCATTGTGTGACTTCAAACAAAAAATGTTCAAAAGTCTAAGAGGCCCTAGAAAACTCTGTCAACACCACCTGTTAGATATACCTCTCATCTCTGAAACTAAGACGACACAGAGTCTCATCAAGCTGAGACAGTCTACAAAAACAAGCTGAGTGTGAAGGAATTCGCCTCACTGGCACACAAAGAACTTGTGGTAATGTACCATGTCCTTTCCCCTCCCCCCCACTTTTCATAGTTGAGTTATTAACATCAAGGGAGATTCTGGATAGCTTTGCTTCAGTGTCATATTTCAGGATGTAATTACCCTTACAATAATAAAGAAAGGGAAAATGCTTCTTTCATTTATTTTCCATGTGCATGTGGTGAAATCAGTTGTGATGAAATCATTTGCTGTAAAAGGAGAAAATAAAATAACATGGCAAGTTTTAAACTAAATCTTGAATGAAAAGGTTTGTTTCATATAGATCATAGGCTACACTAGGAAATGGACATAAAGATAATGTGAATTCTGAAAAAACCTGAATTGTCTATGTAATGAAATAAAGGTTATGCTTGGATAGGCATATAGTCTCTCTAAGCATGATAAATCTACAGAAAAATCATGTCACCTGGAAAATTACTTCAAAACATTTATAATAGAATAAGAACTAAATAAACTGCAAATGTTTTCCATTTCCCTTCAAAATAGTGCACTTTTTTGTTACTTACATAAGCGTATCATTTACAGAGAGTTTCCAGCTGTGCCTTGACAGCCTACGGACCAAATGCATTGTGCTGCTTTTCATTTTCCCAAAGTGAGGTTTTAGTTTTCTGAATAACTTATTAGATGATTCTCTGCACACAGAAGAGAACAGCGCTTTGTCCCCAGGGAAAGAAGCTATTTCAGATTTCACTAAGGAGTCATCTAACATGTTTCAACAATCCTTACTGTTGCTCTCTTTGTTTTAAAGATATCTGTCTGATTTTGTTTCATTTGCAACTGGAGACTAAATGACACCAAGCAGAATCAACTGTTAGGTTAGATTACCAGGTAAAATATGTTTTACATTCTCAATTGTTACTTATAGCATGGTGTGGAATGGCTTAAACTACATGTTAACAGTGTGGTGTTTAATACTTTGCAAATATGTTTAAAAGTTAATAAGATTAATTATTTAGAGCAAATACTTTTCTAAATTAAGAAAGTATGCAGTATTGGCTGATCTGGGCTTCTTTGTTCCATATGAATGCTTGCCATACACTAAGCTTAAGATAGCTGAAAATGCCATTAGTTTGTTGGGATGGCTAATCATAATTAATTTCTATGCAAATTACTTTTAAGATCAATATGTTAACAAAATTCAGAAATAATTTTAACCCTTGTGCATTGTGAAAGTGATTAACTCAAAACAGATTTTTGAACTTACTTAGAATACAGTTAAATAAAGAAAGCATATAATATTCTCTGAGGAATGTTTATAAAGGATCATTAATTTTGAAATTAACTATTTCCCATCACATACGGTAAGTCAAAACAACAGACAGACTGAATGCAGTAAGAAAGAACAACAAAATAAGTGACAATTAATTACATGTTGTAGGTGAAGAGCAGAGAGAATGGGAACTGTACACATGTGAGAAAGCATGACCCAAACATTTCTGGAGAAAGTATGTCCTTTTAACCCAAGTGATAAAATATATATCATATCAGGGAAAACTATTTAGTGTATTAAACAAACAAATTAATTTCACATACATCAATATTAGCTGTCCAAGTTAGAGTGTTAGTGGTAGTCAATGATTTACAGTTATTTTAGTTGTTCAAATCTAATTTTGTTAGAATTTTATTTGATTAAAATTTGACTACATTATGTTAATTATTATTTTTTATGTTTGCTAATGAAAGAGTGTCAATAGTGGGCACAAAGGGTAGTACCAAATGATTCTATGGGCTTTTCATGAGATTCTCCCAATACCTGGTATAATTTAGAAAGGTACTGAGTGCCCTATATTTCCATTGCCTTTAATGGAGGCCAAAGACACTCTGGGTCTCCCAAGAGCAGCTCATTATCTCATTTTTCAGGTCAAACACACTAGTTGGGAAAAAAATTGTAGCATTAATCTTTCAGTCAGCACTGAGAAATAATAATCTTGACGTTACAATATAGCACTTGAGCTCACATATATCAGCAAGAATTCTTTATATAGACTAGTTTCACTTTACCCTAAAGAAACTATAATCACAAGTAGTTTTACTTTTTGATACTTCTACTACATTCACACAACTGGAAGGTTAATTCCGAAGTTAATACAATGCAATTGACAGACCTGAATTCTAAAAATACATGTATAAAGTAGAAGAAAGATGTAAGTATTTTTGTAATGTATGTACACCTCTGGTTATATGAATGAAAGGTAATTAGCTATCAAAACAATCACTTTAATTGCAAAGCAATTGCTGTATAATGACAATGTAATTTGAGTCACAATATTATAAAATATAACCTAAAGATTTAACTGTAGCTAAAAAGGTGTCACTGACTACTTGATGTCATGAAGAAACATGTTCAAGGCTTCCCCTTACAGTCAGCTCTTCCATTCAGCCCTTTGTCCCATCTATAGTTTCGTAATCTATAATGCAGATTTATGGGTAGCTAAAAGAATACAAGACAATTACAAAGCACAAAGAAGATTAGGCCACTTGTTCCTGGTCACATCTGCAATGTTAGGTATCAGGAAATGAGCAAGCTTTGAAAAAAGCATCAATCAGGATACTTTATGAGTTTCTGTGTTTAGCATATTCATTGTTTCTCAAAAGAAAAAGGTGCCAACATTTCATACTGCAGTGCATATAGCATGAAGAGGGTAAATCTAGTGATTAAAAAATGCACTTGGGTGTAATAAATCCTGGATTATATTTTTAACTCTGCCACTGGTTCATTGCATGAACTTGGGTAAGACATGTAACCTCACAGTACCTCAATTTACCCATCTGTAAAATAGGAATAGCACATTCATAGCTTAATTAATGTTTGTTAAAGTAGTCTTATGTCCCCAGATGAAAGTAGTTAAATAAAGACTACTACTAAAATCAAGTAAGTACAAACATACTGCTCTAAAACTTATTACTAACTTCCGATACAATAACAAAAATATAAAAATTCTGCTATGAGTGGAATGAAAAAAATGAAAGCCATCATATGCTTTATGTTAAGGAAAGGAAAACTTGAACTAGGAAAATAACCTGACACATTAGGAAAAAAATATCAAATCAGGGTGATTAAAAAGTAATTTTAAGATCAAGATATTAAGGTAACAGTTTACAACAATCTAAACATCAATATAAAGGCATTATTAGTAAGGGAGTTATGCTGAATTGATCTAATTAAATTACAGCAACAGCTAATCTATTATTCATCTATCAAGAATGGTAATTCAGATCTAGTGACATCTAACTCAGTATTATTCATCATTATTACACACAGTATGTATACCCTCAACATAACTAACCAAAATCTAGTTTAAGACTAATTGCTATTGAAACAGGAAAAAAATGCAGGGTTGTGTGGATGTTACATGTTGTAAAAACTAGAGTCTGAAGTCTTAATGCCCATGCACTTGTACTATAAATGTGATTATGGATTCCAATATATACATAAGTTTTTGTCTCATAAAAACACCTACATTTCTCATGCTCTGATATTGACCCAAGATGTTATTCAATCTCATCATTAATACTGAGCAAACACAAAAACCCTAAGCATTTTCCTAGAAATATTGTTGATGAAATGGATACCTAAGACATCAACTACTTGACTTTACCTTTCCTAATACTAAATATACTAGGTGCTGTCTACTTCAACATTATAAATGGATGCCGCTATTATAATTTGTGAAAGTGTGAATATTAAAAGGAAATTCATTTTTGCCACAGTTTTTGGGACCACAAAATATTGCCATATTGAATCCTGTTTTAAATTAAGTCTAGTTCAGGTGAAAAAGTCATTCTAGCTCCTAAGGTAATACAACACTTTATTTTAAGGGTATGGCTAATATTCAAAAGACTTTGGACACTTAACAGAATCGGACTAAACATTTTATTTACAAGAACAAAAAGTCAGAATGGCCAAGGACAGCTGAACAAAATCCCTAACAATGTCTCCCACAAACATGCAAATAAAGCCCTACCCACAGCTACCATAGCTTATTATTTTCCAAGCTCTAATCTGTTTACTGCCTTACAAAGCAGAGATAAATACAAACCCTGCTTGGAGAGGTCAGAAAAAGAAAAAAAAAAGTTGCTTTAAGCCCATCCTTGGAAGGATGCCCCAGATTTAGTCAAGGCTACAAAGATGGTAAATGTGTTCCAAATCAGAAGTCTTCATCAAAGAAGGTCCCATTTTCTCATCTTTGCAGGATAAGAACGTTGACATCTCCAAGGTTGTCAAAACCAGTCGGGGATCAAAAGCTGGTGAAATAGTTGTCACATGAACCCTCTTCTTGGAGTGCATTCGCACTTGAAAAACAGATGTGTGACATACTTGCTAAATTCCACAAAATGCTAGAACCATGTCTATATCTCCCTCTCTCTCTTTTTTTTTGGAACCCTGTTTGTTGGTGACAGTAAACATAATTTGAGGACTGGTTCAGCATGATTTTTAGCCATTTTGGGGATGTTTTAATAGTGTAGGAGACAACTCGATATGGAACAATACTTTTGGATTATAGTCCTTGTGTATGTCACTCAAGATCATTTGGGACACAAAAAGAAGAGGTGGCTTTGCCTGCGTGTGAATTACCCAGTCATTCCTGAGGTGCAGAAGTCATGCAGCCTGATGCAACAGCGGTGGTCAAGGAGCTGGAGAAAGTATTACTACAATTACATCCATCAAAGAACTCTTGTGTGACACTTGGACTGGAGGCATGATTTGTATCCAACAGAAAATTACTAATTCTCACACTGTGTATGACAGTGCTCTGAGCCACCACCATACATTTAAATATACCCATATATAGGGCTTGTTAGTTATTAGATGAGTATTGAACAAGTATTTGAACAGGATGGATCTGGAAATTTGTTCCACATTCAGGAATGGACTTCCAGAACCATGTTGCCTGACCACAGACTAAGTGCTCATCTGTTTAAAAAAATCCAACAACTCTGTATCAAGGACTATATTAAGAGTTCAAGTGTACTGCTCAACTGTAGAAAGCCACAATTACAAGACTAGTTGGAGAGCTCTATTACTGCAGACTTTATCCAACAGTTTAAACTACCACGTCAACCTGACATTTTGGGATATGGAAGCAGTCTAAGCATTTTCTGATAACATTTTCTGTGCTTTAAACTTTCATTACATGACATATACTACCAAAAATGTACCTCTCTCTCACTTTTTTTTTTCTTTTTTTTTTTTAGGCCAGTGCTTGTGAAGGGAAAAACATGCAGACTACATATTTGCTTTATTATTTCCTACTTGTCTATTTGTGTATTGATTTTGCTCAAAATCAAGCCAATGAAATTCCTAGGAGGCAAAGAAGGAGAATGCGGTATAGAGGATCAAGAAAAGGTCTCTCAGCATATCAGAGACCAAACAGAAAACCACAGATTAAGACTTCAACTACTGTTCCTGTAGTACCAAGCATTCCTCTTATAAATATTGATGATGGCATTACAGAAGTATTTGACTCTTTTATAGGTTTGGGTGGATACGAATCCAGTTACAGTGTCTTGCCAGGTAAGCAAAGAACAATGATTTTTTTTCTGCATTATTATGCTTCTATATTTCTAATCCCTCCTGACTGCAGGTCACACTTTTCCTTTACTTTTAATGAAATTCATGCAACTGTGAATTTAAATTATATCTATATATTCAATGGCAAAAATTATGTCAATGAAGAGTTAGAGGTATGCATAGTTGAGCAGAACAAACTTCTGCAAACCAGAAAATTCATAGTTAAGGTTGCTCATCCAGCTTTATTTCAGCAATGCCCCAATATGCCCCATTAACACCTCCTCTCTTTACTCTGTGAATCCCTTATTTGCTGAAATGTACAAGTGCTTCACTTCCTTTTACAGCTTCCTGTTTTCCATTTCCACTTCCTTTTATAACTCATTCACTCTCACCGCCAGAAGTCTAACACACACTATTATAGAACAAAAGGGAAAAAGTTTGCCCATACCATTTTCTCTCTACTTTCTTTGATATTACTTTCTTAATATGCACAAACTCATACCATCTCTTGGCACTATAAGATGTAGGAGGTTCTAGATACCAGTGCGCGTTCATGCGCACACACACACAAGCACTTGGCGTATTGCCCGGGAAGAATACCACACATATACAATTTTAAAATAATTTCACAGTCTTTTACAACAACTTTACATTTGCTCACAGGGCACCATCTCATCTTCACTTAACTATCATTAAAGCATTAGAATCTTCTTATTCCACCTCACTTCTGAAAATATCCTTTCTAATAAACGCTCTATGCACTGCTATTGACACAACACACACAATTCTGCATAGAAATGAAGTTTGCTGCACCTTGAAGGTACACATGCACTCTTCCCTTTTCTCACACACAAGATGGTAGAAAACATAGATCCTGTATCACAATCACAGCTCTGTGACAAAACTCAAAGTAGTCCTCAGACTCACAAAGACACCTCTAACCAAGCAGAGTTAAATACTGCATCCCCCCAGAGGCGGCCTTTGGCTACTGGGGGCTCTAGGTGAAGGCACATTGTGGGGCCCCCTATAGGCCTGTAGGGCCCCATATAGGCCCACAGGGGCCCCGTCGCCAACCCCAACTCCCCACCACCATTCCCGGCCCTGCACATCCCGCAGCCCCAGCTCACTGCTGGCCCCAGTGCCCCCCCCACCAACCCCGGACACAGGGGCCAGCTCCTCTGTCTGCTGCCAACCGAGGCAGACACAGCTTTTGGGACAGGCAAGGGGGCCCCTTACAGCTTGGGGCCATAGGCGTGCGCCTGCTTCGCCTACCCCAAAAGCCGCCTCTGCATCCACCATAGAGTACAGCTAAACCTGACAATGTAAATGTAATGTAAATGTCTATGTGTAAACAGTGTGTATGGGGGCAGAAGTTCTCAACCTGGAGGGTGAACCTCCTTGGGGGGGCACCAAAGATTCTACTGGGTCCACGAGGCTTCAGCAGTATTGAGGTCATTTAGCCCCCAAGCTTTGTGCTGGGCGCAGCAGCCTCAAGCACTGTGCTGGCTGGAGCAGATCCTCCCAAGGGAGCAACAGCCCTGAGCTCCACTCCAGATGGAGCAGAGGAGCAAACCCCCCTCCACCCAGTTCCACAATGGCCAGGTGCCCAAATGGAGAGGAGCGGTGCCATGCCAGTGGGGCCTGGAGCAGCCCCAGCCAACCCACCAGAGCCCATTACCCTCAGGCCAAGAGGGATGGAAATAGGCCGGGCTACTTGGGTTGTATGGTGGTGGCTGCACCAGGGAAAGCTTAGTTTCTTCCTCAGGTAAGAGTAATTTTTTATTAAGTAATTTGGTGTTATTATTGTTACATATATTTACAAGGGTTATATATGTTTATGGCCAGTGAGGGGGCAGCACAGGTTAACCAGGGGGCTCCCCCTGAAAAATATTGGGAACTACTATATTGAGGCAACCTTAACTGTGCATTTCCTGCTTTTTGGAAGTTTGAGTTTTGCTCAGCTCCATGTTATGCAAGGGGATGACACACAACCACGCAACCTTAACTCTGGATTAACTGAATTTCTGAATTACTACTGAATTTCCCTATTTTGTAAAAAACTCTTTTAAATGCTGCTGTTAGTAATAATCTGTTAGGAGTTTGCAGTTATTTAGAGAATTGCACAAATCCTGTCTCACAGTTAGCATATTGAGCCAACTACAAATGCCCACAAATCACCTAGCCTCCCCTCAATAAGCTGTGTCTCACCAACCCTGCTTTGGCACATCTTCCCAGACAGGCCATTGACCCATTCAATGCTTTCTTCACTCCAACCTGCTCACCTGGTCCATTACTGTACATGCCTAGGCCTTAACCACTGCAAACAGGAAATATAACCTTTGGCTGAGTTACTGAAGTTCCGAGATCTTTATGTAAAAACTTCACCATATATTCTACTGCATACCAACAAGTGTCTCATACCCCTCACTGCAGAAGGCGGCAAAATCCCGCCAGGGTCTCTGCCAAGCTAACCTGGGGGAAAAATCCTTGGAAGTCATACACTAAGCATGTGGCCGAGACCCACTAGCCAGATATGTAGGAAAGCTCTCTATAGTAACTTTTCCATCTAATATCCCACTGTCTGGCCACTGGAGAGAGTATCTAATAGCAGATGTAGATGGGCCATATCCTAATGTGGGCAAATGATCATACTACCTGCTCCATAATTTTATCAAGCTCAGCCTTAAAACAAGTTAGATTTTCTGCCCCCACAGCTCCCTCCCCATGGAAAGTTGTTCTAGAACTTTACCCATTTGATTGTTAGAAACAAATCCTCATCTAATTTCAAGTCTGAATGTGTTGATGGTCAGTTATATATCCACTTGTTCTTGTCTCAACATTGTCTCTTAACTTAAATGATGTTAGTGTTTGTTCCTGTGATGAATTTATAGAGAGTAACTGTACTTCCCCATAGCATTTGTGTTGTTAGGCTAACCAAGCCAAGCTCCATAAATCTCCTCTCAGAAGCCAGGTTCTCCATTCCTCTGATCATCCTCGTAGCCACCCTTTGCACCAGTTGTGGTGCACTAGCAGCAGTTGGGGTGCAGGTTGGTTGGGGTTCATTGAAGAAGTGGGGCTGCAGTGTGGCTGGGGAGCGATGGCAAAGCATGGCGGTTGGGGTACAGGGTATCTGTGGTACACTGATTGAGCTGGGAGGTGCAGGGGGATTGGGATGTCAGCCCCTGGCAGAGCTGGGGGTGTATGGTGGTTGGGTTGCATTGGCACATGTGGTTCAGAATGGTTGAGATGCAGTGGAAGAGCTGTGGGGTGCAGTGTGTTTGGGAAGCCCTGGCAGAGCTGGGGCTGCAGGAAAGTTAGATTGCCCTGGCAGAGCTGGGGCTGCAGGAAAGTTGGAGTGCACTGGCAGAGCTGAGGATGCCAAGGGATTCGAGTGCACTGGCAGCAGGGCTGTCCTGGGGGGTGAAGTGAGGGTCGGCGAGCGGGACAACAACCCAGGGCTCACCCCACTAGCCCTCCACTGCTGTGCTGCTCCCTGCCACCTTCGCCAGAAAGGGGAGGGGTGGAAGAGCAAATCTCGGCCTCTTGGCCAGCCCACCCTGCCCCTCAGAACGGGGTTGGGGAGAGGGCTGCCAGGCTGACTGGCCCTGGGCCCCACCTCTCCCTCGGGACAGCCCTGAGTGGCAGAGCTGGGTATCATGCCTCTTTCAGCTGAGCCCCAACCTATCTTGTCTGTCCTATTATCCATCCCTATTTATCCTGGAACCCCAGAATCTCCCTCCCCTCACTAGAGCACCAAACCCCTCTCCTCTCACTCCACTCATCTGCTCCCCTAATACTATTCTCCTCCCAGGAGAATTCATATGTCTATTCCCCTCCAAATACATTGATTACATTCTCCCAAAATGGAATTGCCACACATGGACCCACAAAGTGTAGGAATGTCCAACCACTCAGTTGAAAACTTCTTTTGTCTTAGGAGGAGGTCTGTCATTAACTTATCCTTAGATATGTTATGGGGAGGGTGACTTCACAGGCATTAAGATATCTGTTACTCATTAGTATTTCACAGTTTAACAGCAAAAATAGAAATTATTTTTGAGAGGGAACATTTTGGTCAGATTTCCAAAAATTTGGATTACTAATGTATTATGCTCCCATTAGGCACATCAAATTTCAAAGCAATACAACTAACAGTTCAGATTTTAGAGCACAGGGCATGGCTCACCTACCAGTTAATTCTCTGTATCTTAAAGTCCTTAAATCATGATTTAAGGAGGTAAATAACTCAGTCATAGGTTGGTGGCCTATTGCTGGAGTGGGTGGGTGAGGTTTTGAGGCCTGCATTTTGCAGGAGGTCAGACTAGATGATCGTACTGGTCCCTTCTGACCTTAAAGTCTATAAGTCTATGAACATTTATAAGATTTAAAATTTAAAGCATATAAAATAGCAGGAATGGAAATCCACATTTTTCTGTACTGGCACACGTGTAATGTAAAAATATATTTTTAAAATACTATTCTCAATTTGGTTCCCCAAAGATTTAGTGATTACCATGCACTACCTTGGGTAAAATTTGACAGACAGATCATTTTGACCTGGATCACATCAATGATTTTATCTCTAACTATGGGAAAAAAAACTAAAACTGAACCCCAATCATTTCTTTAGAACCCTGGCTCAAATGACACTCTCCTGGGGTGTACCAAATAGGTCAAACTTTAAACATTTGTCATGACCCAGCCTTAACTATAGTGGCTTTTTATATCCATGTATATAAACCTTAATATTATGCAATACTCGTAACATTGCCTATAGCATACATGCCTACTTAAATAAACAAAATACAAATTTTATCATCCTCATTATTGCAGTGCTTTTTATATTTTTTATGATGTTTAGTTCATGAATCTTGTTAATGACAACCACTTCTGCATGCCTATGTCTTTAAGTCTTAGAGAATTTTTTTTTATTTTGGCCACATAAAAAGTAATATTTTCTGTAATTTGCCACACTTTGACCACACTGTACCTAACAATTTTTTCCCTTTAGTCTGGCTAATGTTTTCATAACCTCAAAATATCCAGTAGCTTTTAAGGTAATGGAATAATTTCATAGCACTTTTTTCAGTATATCTGGTAAGTCAATTAATGGCTGCTCAGTGTTGCTCTAATAGCAACAGTGACATTCAAGACCACTTCAGATATTTCCCCAAATGTTAAAAACATTAATATTTAAAACATTCCCTGAATTAAGTGTTTTGGATATAATCTGATTTGTTTTCTTAATAAAATAAATTAATCAGTCTGAGATAATGGCTCAACCTCAAAATATTAGAAGTGAGACTCCATGTCAGATATGTCATCAGTGGAAAGACTGATCCCCACAAGCATAATAAAACAGACTCTTAAGATCCAGGATCACTATCCATATTTATAATCTGGTGTTATTTAAAAGAAGCTGAATGTAATGACTCAGTAAGAGACAAAATGTACTGATACTGTATAAAAATAGTGGATGTTATTTCATTGTATACTTATAGACCTTTAATCTAGAGAGTCATGCCTGTCCAGTAATTCTCATAAGAATAGCCTTTCTAGGTCAGACCAGTATCCTGTCTTCTGACAGTGGTCAATGCCAGGTGCTTCAGAGGAAATTAACAGAACAGAAATCATCAAATGAGCCATCCTCTGTTGCCCATTCCTGGGTTCTGGAACACAGGGACACTTCAGAGCATGATTTTACATGCTAACTAACGCCCTATATTAAAAATCACTTTGTAATTGGAGAAGGGGACTTGCTGCCTCAAGGAAGCAATAATGTTTGCTGATATATAATCATCTGATGGTTGTTTGGTGGACTATGTAAACTAATTGGTAGTCTCAATCCATAAATCAAACATTGCAAAAATCACTACCACAGTTGGCATCAATTTATGGCAACTTTGTCTGTACCCTCAGCAGAGGTAAAAAACTGAACTAACCACCTCAAAACAAGCTTGAAAATAGGAGGGTTTAATGGCAGAGCTGACAAAACTCTTGACTATAGCAATTATGGTGGGTGCTAGTATAATGCATTCATAATAGATACTATTTACATGAAACCCTTCATTTGAAAACATTCTTTATATTAAATAGAAGAAAATACCACATAAATAGCATGTACCCTGTTGAAGCTATTCTGATCTTTCTGTCAAAGACCCCAGTTATGCTGAACTTGTGTGGTTTCCTTCACCCCCAATTCTGTCCATTTCTGTTTATCTCTAGACTTTCACCCAGAAGTTGAGGTAAAACCACTGAATTCATTTTAGTTGTAATCCGTTACTGGATTTGCACCATATTTCCAAAGGTTGAAACTCCTGTGCTCATCTACTAGAGATTTCAACCACAAGGTATTTTTCAGTCTAGTTTTTAAAGTTCAAAATTTTAGTTGTGGTCAGAATAGGAAAAGTGTCTATTAACAGACAAATTCCAAAGGGTAGCCGTGTTAGTCTATTGTAGAAAGACAACAGAGTCCTGTGGCACTTTTAAAGACTAACAGATTTATTTATCGGATTTTCTCCCATGAAAGCTCATGCGATAAATAAATCTGTTAGTCTTTAAAAGTGCCACAGGACTCTGTTGTCTTATTAACAGACAGGCTATGATGATTCGTAAGTACAAAGGAATCTTCAATTTTTGTTGCTCGACAGTACCCCCACATCTTACCCTCCTAAATGATTACTCTGACTATCCCTTACTCTTGTGTTACTCCGATTAAAGATTATTTGTGTTAAGAACATTTTTGAAGAGGAGCCAGACTTAAATAGAACATTAATAATAGTAATCAGCTATCTGCATTCCTTTGTGTAAGATTATGTACACGGAGACAGAATAAGTAAGCAAAACATTTCATTACTATGTAAGGCAAGTTTCCAGTCTTGTTTCTTGTTTATGGGCTAGATCCTGCCTGTGATATAGATCAGTTAATAGGAAGTGCAGAGTTACACTACTTCATGGGGTATAACCTACTCTTACTCCTTGCATGCTGGTCTTGTATGGCGTGTGGATAACAGGGATAGTGAGGGGCCATAGCTCAGCCTCCTATCTGCCCCCTATGAGATATCATAAATACCTGAGGAATTAAGGATGGGGCACAAGGACTACATTTCTGCCTGGTCATTACACAGGCCAAGCAAGCGGGAAAAAGTTACTTGCTCCTTTGTTCCCCTACCATTGAGCACATGCCAAATGACTAGGCAGATTCTGCTCCTATGACTCTTCCCGTTAAGAAATTTTAATTTAAATAGAAAGCAGTATTAACAATTGAATATAGACATCTGCAGAAAGAGGCACAAATCCTGACTCATTTCTTACTGAGTCCTTATTTAGACAAGACTATCATTAAACTCAGATATGGTCAAATAGAAAAACAAATCAGAAATTTTGAAAAAGAGTAGAGGAATTTGCAGCTCTGGTCAACTATATACTACTTTGCAGCTGCTAACTTATTTAATTTAATTTTGGGGCAAGAGTATTGTGCTTTGCATTTCCTTTGGAAAGTGTATGAAAAAATATAATGGTCAGTTGCAGAGTGCATAGAAATCTGCAGTCAGGATCTTCGCAATGATTATCGAATTAACAGCTATATTATGAATAGTTAGGTGGAATGAGAAAGTGCTTGAAATCAAATATTGCTCGGCTCCAGATAATTTCCTTTCCTGCTAGCATGATTGAGTGCAAGTGAATAAAGACTTATACTAATGTAGGCCTTTTCAGCAAACAAGAGAGAAGAAATTAGAGATAATTTTTTTAAAACTTCCTATTCCCCCCCCCCCCCCCAAGTATCTCAGCCGCATGGAAGGCCCAAGAATTAAAAATTCACACTATGATAGAATTTTTCCCTTTCTTGTTCCCCTCCACATCAGAGAGTCTCCATGGGAAACAGGAACCAGTAGGTCATCCTTAGGAAGGAAGGAGAATTTAATTTACCCATAAAGAAATGAACAGGAAATGTAAGAATGATAGGGGGCACTCTGTTCCTTTAACACCCTGCTAACGAACAGTGCATCAGTAAGACTCTACAACCTTTGAGAAAGTAAGTGTGGATGAAACCTTACAGTCCTTCTAATATGATGTATATGATCTCTCCACTCAAAAAAATCACTGTTCTCTTTACAAAGTGTAAAGAGAGGAGCTGTACCAGGGGCTTTGAATGCTTGTATTATACACACCTTATTCCTCTGTAGGCTCTGTTCACATCTAATGCATGCATTTCTAATTAGGATATTTGGATTCAACCAGAGCAACAACAATACCACTTTCTAATATGAGGAAGATCATGGACTTGGGGATGGAGGTCAGGTTAGTTCAAGGAGGTATGGTTAGCTCAAAGAGCTACCGCATTGATAGAATGTATAACTGATGTTTCACTGAAAGCATGTCATGCTCCAAAATGTTATAAGACAAGAAGGGTGGTGCATAGATAAGATACTTTCAGGGAGAAGAAGAGACCTACCAACTGTGAAGCTTAAACATGGCTTTATTAGCTCACAAATCAAGCTTATGATGAGAAGCTGCATATTCCCGGAGGACTGATAAGACTAGTGGTCCTCAGGAATCATTGATGATGGTGAGAGAGTTTCATGGGTTTCATATGGTGCAACATGCCTTCAGTCACTGACTACTTTTCCAAAATATTGATCTAAGCTACCTGATCAGGACATATTGTGAAAGCAACAGAACAATGTCCTTTGCTTCAGCTTACTTTGCCCTGATGCATATCCTTTGTAATGCCAACACCTTCACTGAAGTGATTATTTATGAATTTCCTCAGATCACAGCAGAGTGTTTTAGCACCCTTCTTAGAAAGAGCAACTCTCAACTTCCAAGTTGATAGGTTAGGTAGCATTAAATATTGGTTCAGGATAGGTTCCTCTTTCATTTTTGTTTTGTGTGCATGCCTGAGAAACAAGAGCTGAGGATTAATGTGAGGTTGATTATAATAACTATGCCCTGTTCCTTCACAATCTTCTTTACCATTTTTACTCTCAAGAGGCTGAGAGGGGAAAAAAGCATAAAGAAGAATTTTTAAGCCACTTCTGAAATAAGGGGACCACAGACTCTGCTTTTGAGTGTCTCTTCATTACATAGAACCCCTCTTGTCTTTCCATCTAAACTTGGATGAAAATAGGTTAATCAACAGGCTTCCAACCTGGCCTGCAGTGCTCTGAAGACTAGGCGATATAGACTATTTCCTGGCTTCTGAAGCATGTCTTGTTGAGTTGGTCAACCCTGACTTTCCTTCTTAATTTAAGGCTCCAAAGAATAAATCAAGTGCTTTTACCCAGACATGATCAAGGCTATTTCTCTAAGCAGTGCTGAAGATCTTCTATTTTCTTAGCAATTATATACACATCATACTTCTGGAAAAACACCTGTTGGAAATGGAGGCATGAGACTGATAGTTCATAGCATGGGACAGGTTATATACCTGTCTGGGCCACATCTATCCCCTATTCATATTATTTATTTGTATTACTGAAGTGTCTAGGATCCCTACTCATGAATCAGGGCTTCATCATACCAGATGCTGTATGGACTCGGGACAAAAAGATGATCCCTGCAGGAATCCAGTTATATTCCTACTACATGACGTTCAGCATTTATACTGATGACCATTTTCTTTGGACTCAACATTAAGTAGTTTTTATATAACATTAAGAATGAATTCACCAAAAGATGCTAGCATTGGTTCTGGACCAAGATCTTCATATACTGATGCAATGGCTGACAGGAAGCGAAGCAAGAACTGTGTCAAATAGCCAAAAAGGAGAAAAATGAGTTCTGAGACCTCACCTTAGGACAAATATTTGATAAACCAGACCCTATTTTCTTCTGTCTTACTTCTCAAATAAAGATGTTTTTGGATGATAACTCAAATGCTGAAGTTTCTCTAGGTTTTTGCAATGGCTAGAGTCCTGCGCAGATACAAAAATGTGGATCCGCAACCGATCCATAACCGAGACATGTAAGCACGTATCCGATCTGCAATCCGCATCTCCATGTTTTGTGGGTATCTGCAACCACCCTGCCCCCACCTTGCAGCAACTCTCCTCCGCTCTGCTCGGCTCCTCCTCATTACACCGTACTTCTGTTTTGTGTTCCTGCCTGTGTGTGCTCTGCAATGTAACAACTTAAAAGCAGGGGCTTAGTAAATGTGCACACACTGTTTTTATTTTAAACATTACAGAGAGTCCTAAGGATCCTGGTACAACCTCTGTGTTTTCTTCTGGGGCAGCTGCCTATCAGTTCCTGGACTGTTAGAGAGCAGCAGCTGCCTCACACAGAGCTGGAGGAAGGGGGCAGGGAGGGCAGCACTAGCCAGCAGCTCCCAATACTGTTTATTCAGAGCCCTGCTGGCCCTGATCATCTGGTTATTCCACCTACTAGAGTGAAGATCAGGTCACTCAACTGTTCAGCATGGGCAAGGTAATGCATACAGCTGAGTGATCAGATTGGGAGGCTGGCAGCCAGCAAAGGGGGGAAGCAGCAGCCCATCACCAGCTGATGTGCGTGGGCTCTGGCAAGCTAGGTTCAGGGAGCCCGAGAAACAGCTGAGAGGGGAGAGAGTTGCCAACAGCTCCCAGTGTTTTTCAGAGCCTTCGCAGGCTCTGATCTGAGCAACTGTTATTTTGCCTGGGCTGGGCTGGGCTAGGCTGGCAAGTCTGGGCTGCTGCAGTTTCTCAGCTGATCAGTGGAGGTGGGGACTGGCCATTGAAACTGAACACCAGCTCTGATGGGCTGGGCTCTGGCAGTCGGGAGTCAGAGACTGAAGGACAGCTGTGGGCGGGACCCAGGACCCGGATGAGCCAGTAAAAGCCCAATGCTGTTCAGAGCCCTGGCTAGCCCAGATCTGAACAACTCTTATTCTGCTGGGCTGGCCACGTGAAACAGGGGCTGCTGAGATCACTCAGCTGTTTCGTGCTGGGGAGAGTGGCTGGCAGTTGGGGATGTGGGAGGGGGAACAACTGTTACTCCGCTGGGACTAGCCCCTGGATGCAGTGAGGGCTGCAGCTGTAACAAATCAGATGTTCTGGGCAGAGCAATGGTGCTCTCTGCAGTACAGCCATGACCAGATAAAAATAGTATCTATATCCAAGCCGCAATCCGCAGCAATGGGTCTGCGGATATCTGCATTTGCACACGCGGATGCGGATATCCGTGGATAAGAAGCGGATATCCGCAGATTTGCAGGGCTCTAGCAATGACTGCTGGGCCCTGTCTAACATGATGAGAAATTATCAGACGTTTGTGGACATATATCCCTTTACTTGTAGGGAGAAGTGATATGGCATTTGTGAATATTAATGTAAATGCCGAGACCAAAAAGGAAAACGCTGCAAAGAAAATGCTTCCTGTAGAGCAAAAAACTCTAGTACTTTTGGCTGAGTCTCCCAGATCATATCTCCAGAAGATTTATTTTCACATTCTGAAGTTTTAGGATGATAATCCTGTAATGATGGATTTCAGTATTTCCAACTTTATGGACTTGTTGAGAGACCTGAAAGCTATACTTTTTGTTTCTTTTGGTACCACAAAGAATAATGTGCCCTTTCCAGAACATCACTCTCTCCATAGAACAGGTTCTATAGTGCCGTTGTCTAGGATATGGACTACTGTACACTTCATCTACAGATGCTATGAAAAGTCTTGTTGGTTTACTTTAATTTACTTTGGACTAACAAACTTGTTTCAGGGACAATGAGCAAATTTTATTGAATATTCTTTCCTGATTATCTCTGGCACCTATTTTCTGATGTGCTTCACTCTGAGATAAATATCCTGAAGGATACCTGCATAAGAAGGAGTCATTTGCCTAGACTAGGAAAACCCCCAAAACATTAACATCTATGGGGCTGGCTGAAGAATTTTATTTTGTTTATGGGTGGGTAGGTGGGTGTGTTTTGGGGCACCTGCTCATGGTTGAGTATAGATCTCTACAATAAGAGACTGTAGCTAATGCGCCAAGGGTTGAGGCTGCTCTATAAAAATTCAATCTGAGTGTTTATCTTATTCTCCTGTGCTTGGGTTTGGCAGAAAGACTCTCTCAGTTGGCAGGGCTATGCCCTTTAACAAAAAAGCTTAACTTTTCACAGAAAAACGAAGACTTTGTAGTCCTTAGATAAAAACTTATTAGGGAATTTCTACTCCACCTTAATCACCTACTCATAAATCAAGTGAGGAAGAATTACTCAGGTCTTACACAATTTTGCAAGGCTTAAGGTCTGAGATGTTGGTTTTTTTGTTTTGTTTTGTATTTTCTAAAAGCATAAACACCTATGCAGTTAAGCTCCCATTTATATGTTATTCTTTGAAGCTTGGTGAAAAGTGTGATGTATGTCAATCGAAACCTCAACTGTAGAGATTTATCTTTCTGTTTAGAGGATCGAGAGGAGAGACTTTCACAAGAGTTTTTAAAGACTTTTTGCTGTCTCTTTGATTGTTGATTATGAGTGATATCCTTCACCTGTCCCCTGGGCCAAACTTCTGAGAGAGAGGCATGACTCCTGAATGTCTCCCTAAGGGAAAGGGTAGCCACTTTATGACTCCTGTGGGACCTAAGAAGGCTGGATGGGAAGCAAAAATAGGTCCATCTCTCAGGGAGAAGGAACTGAATCAATTCATCCTATACTCCTCTACTATTGCGTAGAGTGAGTAGTGACTCAGAACCATTGGAGACAAGAGGCTCATTGGTACCAAAGAGTTTTCCCTTTCCCTCTGTCTGACACTTCTGAGGAGGAAGAGTGGAGAAGTACTGTCTTTCAAATCCTCCTCAGAAACATAATAGTTGAGTTTTTTAAAAAAAATTTAAACTGTTTTGAGAATTAAAACCTCAATGCCACTAAAGTAACAAAGACATTTTATTAAAAATACTGTGAAAATTCTGCTGTAAAGGAAGACCTTGAGTGTGCTATGTGTGCTGCTTGGAGGAGAGGAGGTCATTGCCACACCCCCAAAATACCTGACCTTCTGGTACTTCCAAGAAAAGTGTGGGCCTATCTGGACCATTGTGTCCTTGCGTGCACAATGCATATGGTCACTTTGCATGGAGGACACCATTTTGAAGAGCATGTCACTCCATCAGAGGACAGAACAAGGAGCAATGGTTTCAAGTTGCAGCTGTGGAGGTCTAGGTTGGATATTAGGAGAAATTTTCTCACTAGAAGGGTGATGAAACACTGGAATGGGTTACATAGAAAGGTGGGGGAATCGCCATCTTTGGAAATTTTTACGGCCCGGTTAGACAAAACCCTGGCTGGGATGATTTAGTGGGAGTGGTTCTGCTTTCAGCAAGGGGTTGGACTAGATGACCTCATGAGGTCCCTTCCAGCCCTAATATTCTATAATTCTATCCCCAATGGCAAGACTTCACAGGGTGTGTGTGAGGTCACATCAGCAGGTGTGGAGCGAAATGGCATCCCCCATCCATGATACCAGATAAAACTATGTATAATTCTGTTTCAGTACTGGACATGGGCAAAACCATGGGGAAAAAAATGACAGTCTGGCTTAAAACCAGATGAATGGGCTACCTACTGGAGGCAGATAATTCTGGAAAATTCTTCCTGAGGGGTGGTCCAAACCCCTAATTTACATCAAAGATTTGATCAGCCTTCAGTTGTCACAGACAAGGAACACCTCTGTATAAAGTCTCTCTGCCATGGAGGGAATTGAGAATAGGAACTGCAAGCAGTTCCCGTGAGATGTCCACATCATAACAGCCACCATCAGAAATGACACTAAATTATCCCCTCTGAAATCAGTCATAGCAGAGAGGCCAAAGATTGAAGAGGTCATGGATATTTATCGGTACCATCCCATCTTCCAATTAAAGGACCTTACCAAGTCAGGACTGGCATACAGTTGCAACGCAATATAAGAGTAGCTCATACAGATTCTGCCCATGTTTAAAGCATTCTCTAAACAGAGGACTTTTGTTTACAGCTATCAATCTGGCATGTTTTAATAAACACTAAACTCATGGAAGGCTAAATCCTGGGCCCACTGTTAATGGCCATTATTCTTTTCACCTCATTGGGCAAGGATTTGGCCCTTTCCTGTCCAAGTTCTTGTACTGTGCTTATAACAGTAGAAACTGAGCGCTTTGCAGTTGTGTATTAAGCAACATGACTACACCTCTGTCACATGTTATTTGTTTTCTCATCCTTTCCCTAGAGGAAGAAGCATGTGCAGTAGAGTGTCATGGTTTGAAAGTGTGTAGTTTGTTTTTTCTTTTTTTAATAGAAAAACATCTGTTAACGTGTGTTTATGTTACATAATGTAAGGTCAAGGAAATATGTCTTGTTTCCTAGAGAATATGATGTTGGATGCTTTAGAAATATATACTGAAAAGAAATGTTTTAGGTTATCTTCTGTTCATTAAGAACTGTAGAGGACTCGCATATCTAAAGTGAAGCTGTAAGCAAAAGTAATTTACCTATGTATTTGAAATAAAATATTTAAAATGTCTGGTTTAATTTTTACGGACAAAATCAATACCTATATTTAGAAGTTCTTCCTTTACACTGTATACAAACACCAAACTAAGCAGCTCCTGAATAAACAGATTCTACAGACAATCATTCATTCATTTCTGGGTTAAGAACAATAAAGACATTTAATACTTGAAACATTAATAAGCAGAATCGAGTCTAGTGAAGATCCAGGAAAATGAAATATTTGTCCTTAACAATCATATTCTCTGACTTTTCCCAACCAATTCACTTCTAACATGACTATACATCAAGTATATCAAAGATCTAAACCATGAAACTGTCTAATATCTATTTCAGTTTAAGCTATCAAAAATTATTTAATTAACCTCTTGCTTTTGATCTTTCTTTTTCTTTTATTAGGAAAGAAAGGGCACTGTACAGCTAATGGGATGATTATGTATGATAAAGCTGTGTGGTCCCCCAAACCTTGCATTACCTGTCTTTGTTCAAAAGGAAAAGTGATTTGTGATGAAACTACATGTGTTCCTCTGACATGTCATAAAACTGTGGTACCTGAAGGAGAGTGCTGCCCAGTTTGCTCCGATATTGGTACAGTATACCATATTATCTTTTCATCATCACTTAATTAGCTATTTGTGATTTTTAGTATTTTAAAACAAAGATTAAATAAAGGTTAAGTGGAAGTGATTTAATACATAAAATAAAAGCAATGATTTATGCAATATGTTTATATGTATTTAACTGGTTTTTAAAAAAAGATATGAACAGCAGGTATATAGATATAAATGTATAAATACATTTTTCTTTATAGAATCAACAAAAATTATTCCACAGTAAAAACTCTATGTTACTCTCTTTGAAGCAAATGGAAATATACTATGCCTGTAATGCAAAAAGGATCAGGACCACATATTTTCTATTGAATTTTTTCCCTTTTCTGTTTTCCCCCACTTAACTATTATTCCTATGCTTTCATAACTAATGAATAAAAAGCATAAACTTGACTTTTTAAAAAAATGGTAAGCAACCAAGTACCCAATCAAGCCTACATTCAATTTCTTTTGGAACAGCTTTGATACATTCCTATTTACCATTTTAACACCTTTACAAAAAAAGAATATAGATGACTATTCTACATGGAAGCCATTGTAAAGACTTAAGCATTGATCATCATACTCACTTAAAATCTGGATCATTCCCTAATCAGCTGTGTTCAAAAAATTTTATCAGTTGCTGGATTTGCATAATGATTGTAATATTATTATCCCCTTTTAAAGGTATCATATACTGACATCTGAATCAGTTTTACAGTAAACATACATAAAGAAGACCCATGAACAAAACATTATTAAATATTTCATTGTAATACATTTATAATATATTAAAAGACTATAAGAAAAAAGATTTTCCATTCTTTAAAGTCACATTTGCAATATTTGTAATGTTTGGAAGGAACAATGATTAACAACTTCATTCTCATTTCCGCTTATACAACCATTTTTTTTCTTCATTTTTATATTACCATGTTCATCCTCACATTTAGTATTAAATATTTCACTGGATGACACACCTGAAATTTCTGGTGATTCTCCAGAGCCCAATGACCCTAGTGACCCAATGCTACTGAAATCACTGCATACCCAGGCTGAAATGGATGAACTACTCAGAAGAAAGAAGGAAGAACTTGAAGGGAAAGAAAAGGAAATTCGCAAAAAGAATGATGAGAACAGGAAGAGAAAAGAAAAGAAACGTCAGAAAGAGAAAAAAAGACATGATTATGAGGCCAGTCAGAAAGAGGAGGAGGAAACAATCAGGAGTGAGGAAGAAAAAAGAAGAGCATATGAAGAGGAAGAGCTACAAATTGAAAAGAAAGAAAAAAGAAAGAAAAATAAACGTCCAGAGCAAGAAAGAGAACAAAAAACAGAAGAGGAAGAAGAGGATGAACAAATTTTACGAGGTGATGTTTTCAGAATGCCCCCTCAATTCCCAATTCCTGTTCCTCCTGCTGAGATTCCTCCTTTGCCAACTGGCTGTTCGATCTCTGACACCACAGTAAGCTGCATTAATGCCAAACTTACACAAATACCACCAATTACAAATCCAGAGCTAACCAGCTTAGAGCTTGAAGGTAAGAAAATAAGTTTTCTTTATATTATTTTCATCACTTAAAATTTAGCCCTCTCCAAAATGCACAGCTTTAATGTAAGCAAATCAAAATGTAAAATGCTTTGTACTACAAATAGAAATAGATTTAAAGGCATTTTACAGCTAAGCCTGACAAGCAGGCAATAAATTAGTAACAAGCTATGTTGCTACCTCTAATTTACTTATTAAAATGTAGATGCTGTTGGTACAGAGACACAAAGAGATATATAGTTGACTTTATTTCTATAAATACATTTTTACTTGAACATCACCTAGTTACCTCCATCAGACTATGCAAGTCTTACTGAGAGATACAGATATTTTTAAGTTCCAAAGGGGTAGCCGCAGGGCTTTTTCTGTGATGGTACTTGGGGGGTACTGAGTACCAGCACCTTTTTTTTCCCAAAGCGATGAGGCCCTGGCTCCTGCCACACTGGCAGCGGCCCCAGGGCCCTGGCCAAGTACCCGCACTTTTTTAAAAACAAAACAAAAAAGCACTTGGTAGCTGTGTGAGTCTAGTTCAGCAAAACAAACGAGGAGCCTTGTAGCACTTCTGAAGACTAATAAATTTATAATATATTTTAAACTATGTATCCTAGGGAATACATTACTTCCATTCCAGATGAAGCATTCAATGAGATCCCTAATTTGGAAATGCTTGATCTTAGTAAAAATAATACTACTTCTCCAGACATAGGTCCACAAGCATTCAGACTATACAAGTTGCAACACATAACTGAGGGAGGTAGGGGCAGGGAAGGGTAGCTGGGTTAGTCTTGTTCAGCAAAACAAACAAGGAGTCTTGTGGCACTTTTAAAGACTAACACTTTATAATATAATATTATAATAATTATATTTTTAATTATCTGTCCTAGGGAATACCATCACTTCCATTCCAGATGAAGCATTCAATGGGATCCCTAATTTGGAAAGGCTTGATCTTAGTAAAAATAATATTACTTCTCCAGACATAGGTCCACAAGCATTCAAAGTAAGCATGCATGATCTTCCTAACATCTCTACCACTGACTTGAGCTTTAACTACATTTGGTTCAATACTAAAGGGCAGATTATCAGCTGGTGTAAATTGCTGTAGAGCCACTGGAATCAATGGAGCTATAACAACTTGTGCTAGGTTGGAATCTATGTAATGAGTATATGATTTTTGCAGTTTTCAGCAAGTTATATAGTTTGTTGAATACCATTCACTGAACAAGTTATTTACTTAATAGTATTTGCCTGATATTTTTCAGTTTTGAGATTTTTAAAAATAGTTTTTCCATCATCATAAAGTACTTATGTCCTTTTAAAAACCCATGGTACTTGGACTCTCTTTTAAAGAAAAGTACAGAAAGCAATGAGCTGGTGGATATCCTTCAGGCCTCCAGCAAAAGACCAGAGAGGACACTCAGATATGACGTGCTCTATCAGACCTAGATATAAATACGTAATTGTCACTACCTATCTAAACCATATGAAAGAAAACTTTAAGGTCATAATCAACTGCTGTACTACTCATAGCTTAAATTAAGGTACATGTTTAAATGTTTTGCTGGATCATGGCCAAAATACTCAGCATGTTGCAGGTTCAATCAATTATAAAGACACCCGTGTTAATACCTGGATGGTGACCATCAGCTCATTTCACAGAGGCCATTTAATAGCCCATAAATGCAGAAGACCAATCTGACCTGGATTTCTAGCCAACAACCTAGATTCCACTCTCGCTGCCCTCAAAAGTTCAGGCCCATCTATTGTACATTAATTTGTGATTTCTCTTTTTACATTAGCTCTCCCACACTGTTTTTATACTTCTAACGATGGTTTTGTAATGATAGTAATTTAAGATTTATTGTAACCTACTAAAAAACATTAATGTCATTGTCCCCTTAGTACAAATGAATTTGAGAACATGGTTTTGCTCACTTTTACTGAATAAAAACCAAAGTGTAAATCTACATTTTTGTTTGCAAAAACATTAATACTCTAACACACTGTTTATCAAATGGAATGCATTAAAATGTCAATCAAATCAACTGAAGGCTTACTTTTCAATATCTTCAATGAAAATCTTTCAAGCACCATTTCAGTTACTTAAAGAACAGCTGTTATTCTAGAAAATTTTAAGATTCGTTTTATTTTCTGATTTTTTTTTTGCATGATAACAGTATCTTCAGTTGCTTCTCTTAAGTTTTTCCCACTTCAAATCAGATTCTTTTCGTGACCCCACAATCATTTCCATGGGAAGCAAACAAGTATGTAAAATTTTTTGACAAAGTTGGGAAAAAAAGTATCAGGAGTCAACAAATTATTTTTTTTAAAAGACCCTTTTTTCATACAAACTACCAAGGTAACTAAATACCAGGAAAGAAAAATATAGAACATATGACATAGTAGAAGATGAACTGCTGTTAGTAGAATTTTTTTTTTAAATATTTTACATGGAGGAATGGGCCTTTGACTTTTCCAAAGTTAATTTTGCAAATGATTAAATATCCATGTTATATATTTAGAAATATGCATGTATCAGAATTATTAATATCGTACTGTACAGTTTGTCCATCTTTTGATAGTAAGCTGTAGTCACAAAAGGGTTTGGAATCTGACTTTGGCCTCAATCCATTGAAGTGTTTAAGTATATAAATAGTCCCATTGGTTTAGATCAGGGGTGTCAAACATGCGGTCCAGGGGCCACTTCCATCTGGTCCACGACTGAGCTCCGCACTCTGCCTAACAGAAAGAAAGAGAATTTGGTCTCACATACCTAGCACTCCACGATGCCGCAAGAGTGTCAGGTCTCGCAACATCACGGAGCACTGGGTATGCCAGACTGCGGTCTGCGAGACCATACTCTCTTCCTAACAGAGAGAGAGAACGGTGTCACGGAGCACAGTTTCACATACACAGCACTCTGTGATGCCACGAGAGTGCCTTAGTATTTCAATTTATGGTATGTACAGCCCACTTGAAGTACATTTAAGTCAAATCTGGCCCACCATAGGAAATGAGTTTGACACTAGATGGTCTATTTAAATGTGGACTAACACCCCTTACAACTGCACTGTTGGCTGTGTTGTAGAATTTTGACTGTTAAGTGAAAAAGTAGGTCAGTTACATTTCCCCCCTTTTTATTCTATGTGATTTCTTTTAAATCACCTTTTATTAGAAAATATTTTTATTTCTACTTGTATTTTATAAAATACATTTTCAAAAATCTAAAAAGTATACCACCACTTATTTTTTCATATTTTGATTTGACTAAAGAGCCAAAAATAAAGCTCATTTAAAATTGTTTTCCCCCTTCAATGTCCTGTCAGTGGAAAATTTCCCCCCGTTATTGAAATGTTTACTGCCATGTTTACTCTTTTGCCTGCAGTTGCCTTTTACCTTTTAGTTCCACAGGATAACTGATGAGACAATGTTTTATGTGAGGCAGGATAATCGCTACTGCACAAAGGAGGTACCAGGAACTTTCTGATCACACTTATATAATCTTTGGATGTTCATATAGTTTATCTGTCTGATACACACATGCCTGGTCTACACTACACAATTATGTCAGCATACACAATACAGCTATGTCCTGCTGATGTAAGTACCCTACTATACCAGCATCATAACTCCAGGTCTACAAGAGATGTAGGGCTTTTGTTGGTGTAGTTAGGGCGATGCAACTTCTATTAGACCCCAGGTCAGCAATCTTCATGAAGGCATATGCCAAAATTCCCCTCCCTTCCCCCTCGGTGCTGCAGTGTCAGTGATGTGAGGTCTGTGGGCCCATGTCAGCAGTGGGAGGGGTCCAGACTCTGGTTGTGGTGGGTTCCTAGCTGGGCACACATGGGAAAAGGGAGGGATGCGGCTGTGTTGATGGGGCAGGGCGCGTGGTGCTTGGAGTCAGAAGTGGTGCAGCTCCGGCCAGGCATCCACATGCCATTCAAAATTGGCATGCGTGCCATCTTTGGACCACCTGCCACAGGTTGCTGACCCCGGGTGTAGACACCGCATCTTGTCTTTGTGAAACTGATGAGAAAGCTGAGTAGTTAGAGGCCAGCTTTCCTGACTCCCCATGGGACAGCTGGGCAAAAGTGAGGGAAGGAAGTGGTGGCACAGCTCTGTTCCCAGTGGGGAGTTAAGATCCCTAACTCTCAGCCTTCCACACTGTCTCTCTGCAGTTGGTGGAAATGTTTCAGTGAGGATGACAGATGGAGGATAGTGTGGACATCAGCCACCATAGTTCTGTGGTGGCTGTGAGTTGACATAATGCAGATTAACACAAGGCTGTAGTACTAACATGCCCACAGTATGGATGAGGTAATATCTTTTATTAGACCAACTTCTTATGGTGAAAGAGACCAGTTTTCAAGGTTACACACAGAGCTCTTCTTCAAACCATATGAAACAGAACACTAACGCTTTACAACTTATATATAATTTCAACTCTCAACCTATGAAAAGGCTATGTGCCTCTACACCAAAGCCAAAAAGTCTGTTGGACTATACTAGACCAGTAGCTGTAGAAGCTATTTAATGAAAAACATTGACTACTGTATATTAAGTACATAATATGAAAATACTATACAAGCCTTGAAAGTATTTTAGAATTCCTAAATATTATTAAAAGGACAGATAAATGAAGTAAATGTACGATTGAGAGACTCAAGGATTAGTAACAGGATTGTGGTTCAGTATGGCAGAAAGGGTGGCTAGATGGCCCCTCTGAAAGAGGTTGATGAGTTGAGTCCAATTCTTGTCTACAATACAAAACATACCACCACAACTGACACTCTTGTTAGTAATTTATAAAGACAGGCCAGTGGTTGAATGTACTTGGGAAAAGAACTGTTTTCTTACCCACATACTGGATATTCCACAACAGTGTTGAGGCACTGCTGCTATCCAGTCTTTACCTGTACTGTGGATAAAAAACACAGTTTTCCAGTATATCAACCTGGTCTTTCTGTCATTCCTAAATTTACCTAAACACAACCAACAGCAGCATCTGCAGCAAAATTAACATGTTAAACAAAATGGCAATTACAATTGTAGTTTATTTGACAACATAATTTTATAGCTTGTTAACTGAATTCTGATTTTTTTTCGCCCTAATTAAGATCCTGAAAAAGTTAAAACGTTTGTATATGGATGGAAATGCACTGGTACATATTCCTCCTGAATTACCATCAACTTTAGATGAACTTAAAATAAATGAAAACCATCTCCATGCTATTGATGAAGATAGTTTACAAGGTATTTAAGAAATGAATATTGATGTAATGAAAGAGATTTGAAACTTAAAATGAAAAATAGAAATTTGAGATCTTGCGTATTAAGTAAAATGAGAATTTGATATGAATTTTCGTCTGCTATTGTAGAAAGAAAAAATTCAAGTTAGATGTGAGTAACTTAGACTGATCCTGGAAAGACACATGCACAAGCTGGAATTTACACTTATGAGTAAACTTAAGCACATATACATATCTTTGCCAGCTTGGGATCTAAATGTATTTTTGTTGGTCATTGCCAATCAGGGCTGCATACTACTAAAAGACACTAATGTCTTCTGTTTCTATAGGAGGCAGAGATACTGTGTTAAACAACAAAAATTTAATCATTAGATAGATAAATAGATGTGTTTTTCCAGATGCCTGTATGGCAACAAAAGCTAGAAGACCTGCATGAAGTTTGGGTTTTTAAAATTTGAATTTTCTTATAAATGTGAGGAATGCAGTATTTTCCCCAGCCAACTGTATGCTAATGCTCACATCCTCTAGGGAAACTGTACTGTGCGGAGCACAGCGAGCATGTACCTTTACATCCCAATTTTACTCCATTTTGTACAGCAGAAGCGGTATGTATTATTTTTACACTCATGAGGAAAGAAACAGGTTTTGACCTCTGTGCACCACGAAATCAGAAGAGAGCTTAAATGAAATTATTCAACATTTTTGTTTATAAAGTTTAATATTTTATAATTGAGAATGAAGAACTTTTTGTCATGAAATAATCATTTTTGTTTACAAATTGTTGCCAGCATTTAGTTCTTCTGAGATATATGTGGAAGATCATGGTCTATACTATCCACCTTCTAGGAGGTGGATACAAAGGAGTTTTCCCACACATGGTCTACTGAGATGGGGAAGGGACCTGTGAACCTACAAAGAGTGAAAACGTGAATGCTAAACACAGGAATGACTGGAGAGAAGTGGGAGAATCCATAGATCTTAGGCATCCGAGCAGAATGTCAGTACCAATGTATTGCTCCGTGCACACTCCTCTGCTAAACACTGAGGTCCTGATGTACACTGAGGAGCTGTAGCTACCATTAGCTTTTTGCACCAGTCTTGCTTTCCTACTCTGGAAGAAAAACAATACTAAAAATAACAATAATCCTACACTAGAGACTGCATGGCTCTCCTAGAGGACAATACAAAAGTTATATAATACGCTGTATTGTATTATCAATACATTTCAGTTGCATTTTTCATGATTAAACTATATTAACAGCACAGTGACATCTATCTGTTTTTCAACACGGCACAGTGATTTGTCTGAAATTTTTTCAAATGGCTGAAAATAAAACGTATGAATAAAAGTATAAAATTGTTTATTATGCTACAATCCCTTCAGGCAAATGTGGTATTTTCCCTTTCTTTTGAACGGATATTGGTAATGTTAAAAATTGTTACAACATATCTCATGATTTAATAGGGTATGAGATTCTACTATTACTTAACTGAAATTTATCACCAATTATTTTATTTTCTACAGAATTAAAGAACTTGGTGACTCTAGAATTAGAAGGCAATAAACTTAGTGAAGCAAATGTCAGTCCATTAGCTTTCCATCCTTTGAAAAGCCTCTCTTACTTGCGTCTTGGGAGAAACAAATTTAGAACTATCCCACAAGGTCTTCCCACGTCTATTGAGGTAAAAAATTTAATTTAAAATTTTTTCCAGATGCATGCCTTCTCTTCTTTTGTGTGTACTCCACTACCACTGTAACATACAGATGATATTTTTACAACTTAATAATTTGTTTCAAGACATATTGACATTGGTTACAAAAGTTATTATTGCCAGAATTTAACTTATTTATTTATATTTAAGATTCAGTCATGGGTATGTTTAATAAAAGTCAGAGACAAGTCACAGGCCATAAGTATTCACGGAAGCTGAAACTTGCTCCTGACTTTTACTAAAATACCCTAGCAAAGAGGGTAAAATAGAGTTGCAAGGGCTTGCTAGCTCCAGTGAACTGGCTGCTAATCAGCAGCTTGGCAGCAGCCCCAGGATTGACAGCCTCTCCAGCCCTGCCCCAGAAGTCCTGGAAAGTCACAGAATCTGTGACTTCATTGTATCCTATACAAATTCCACTACACGTAACATCCATGTAAATCTCTGGGCACACTGACATACACATAAAACACAAGTACATACAAGACAAAATAAAAACTGACCTAACTTGAATCACTTCTTTGTCGCAGTCTACCAAACAACATTTAATTTACACAACTACAATTCAGTTTAGCTCCCAGCTATTGACGTTTCCAATTTTTATGCAGCTCTCAATTACTTTTTCTCTCTCTCTGAAAACTCCACTTGCATTCACCACTTCTGCCTATTCTCATGCTTCTCAACTACCCTGGAAAGGACTCAGAATTATTCTAGTTTCTTGAATCTTAAATTCATTTTCTTTAGTTCTACCCTTCCTTCTAAACAACTTTTATTTCCCTCTCTCATTGATTATTCACTAAAATTGACTATCTCCTCAAAGAGACCTTCTTCGCAGCACTCTCCGTCCAGACTACTGAGTTTCTGGGCTTTTTAAATAAAATGGACAATATCCAGCAAGAGATTTCCTCCTCCCTTTCATCCTGTTTCTAGTCTATCTCTTTTCTTTTACCCCAATCTTTGCCTCCCAAGTCTTTCTTAATTTCTGCTACTCATTTCATTGCTTGCTCTCTAAGCCCTATTTTTTCCACTAACCTCCTCCCCTACTTAATCTCCCTTATTTTATCCCCTTACTCCTTTCTATTTGCTTCCATTTTTCTCATCCTGAAGAAACTTTCCTCAACATTATCTGCCTTTCCAAATATTTACTACAAATCTGTTTTAGGCTACTGTACATTACTGTTCTCAACTTCTCCCACTTTGTTTTTCTTATTCCTTTATTCTTATTGTATGTTTTCCTTTAGCTTGCCTTTATTCCTTTCTTCATGATGCCACTTATTCTTCTCTCTTTAAATATTCTGTTGACATTTAATACTAAAAGAACAACTAACAACAATTTTAGCCTCCAATTTACTGATTACAAAGCTCCTTTTCTCTACTCCTTCAATCCCACTTTTTTTCTTGCACTAGTTTCCTCATTAGTGCTAAACAAACTAGAAGTTCTGTGGCAATTTTAATTTTATATATCGCTTGACATTTCATGGGCGCAATCCCACTTTGTCAGATGAAATGGAAAATATAGCATGTTAGCTGTAAATAGAGAGAGAGAGAAGGGTGGGTCCCAAAGTTAATTCAAACAGATCTAGAGGAATAGAGTGTTAGCCTATCTCTTTAAATAAGATGTTTGGATTCAAACTGTGGCATAGGGAGGCAGGATGATTTAAGGGAAATTACCTTTTGTAGTGACCCAGACATTCAAAAGATCTATTCAAATCCAGTGTGAAGGTATTTAGTTTGCATATGAATTCCAATTCTGCAGTTTCACGTTCCAATCTGTTCCAGCAACTACACACAATACAACAGGAACACTAAGTCAGGTACTTATCCCTGCAGCAGGCCCCCTTGCCAACTCTGCCCACATAAACACACAAGTGATGCTATCATGGGACCTAAGCAGGTCAGCCACTTCATCAAGGGGTGATTTACCTGCTTATTTACCAATGTGATATATACCACCATGTGCCAACAATGGCCCTCTGCTGCATACATTGGCTAAACTGGACAGCCTCTGCACAAAAGAATAAATAGACACAAATCAGACATCAAGAATGGTAACATTCAAAAACCAGTAGAGGAACATTTCCATCTACCTAGACATTCTGTAAAAAACATGATAGTTACAGTACTTCAGGAAAAATAGTTTAAAAAGAGATTGGAACATGAAATTGAAGAATTGGAATTCATATGCAAACGAGATACTTTCACAATGGTTAAGTCATTAAAGAAGAGTCCTGTGGCACTTTTAAAGAATAACAGATTTATTTATCGCATGAGCTTTCGTGGGAGAAAATCCCACTTCGTCAGATGCTTTGTGGGATTTTCTCCCACGAAAGCTCATGCGATAAATTAATGTTAGTCTTTAAAAATACCACAGGACTCTGTGTTAATCTGCAACAGACTAACATGGCTATCCCTTTGGATCATTACAGAAGGTGATTTTCGTTAAGTCACCCTTCTCACCTCTCGCTTTCAACTCCTGCCTCTCTATTCCACAGTTTGAATCCAAAAAGCTTATTTACTTTAAAGAGAGAGGCTAGCAGTCTAGATCTGTCTGAATTAACTTTGTGACCCACCCTTCTCTGTATCTACCTATTTACAGCTAACGTTTTATATTTTCCATTTCATTCATCTAATGAAGTGGGATTGTGCCCACGAAAGCTCATGCGATAAATTAATTTCGTTAGTCTTTAAAAGTGCCACAGGACTCCTTGTTTCTTTTGCTGAAATAGACTAACACGGCTACCCCTCTGGAACTCATTAGTGCTGTTTTCCATTCCCTCTCATACAGAACTAGTCATAAACTTTCCAATGAAAGAGAGTTTAATTGGAAAAAGTTTAATTTGTAGAAGTCAAAATATTTAGCAGAACTCAAAAGCAGCAGTAGTGAAACTGACAAGAGTGTCAATTTCATTCAACAGCTGTCAAAGTCCAACCATCAGATTTTGTTCTGGTAATACCATGTGCTGATATTTCCAAAATGATTTTTTTTGGCAGGGGAATGGGGATTTCCAGTTTGGGGGAAATTATGAAAACATGTAGCATCATTCCAATTCAGAGCAAAAGCATATTTCAAAACAGTGAAATTTCTTGTGCATTAGAAATCCTACATTTTGACCAGCTCTGTTCACACACCTGATCTATTGCCTCACTCTTATTGGAAGTTTGTCGTGCCTTCCCTACACTGCAAAATCTTCAGAGCAGAATTTTTTTTTTAATAAGTGTTTTGTAAAACAAGTATGTGTAATTGAGGCATTGTATGATCAAACATAACTATTAAGTTTTGTATACCATGGAAGTTATTCATGTTTTTCCTTGCACTCAGGTACAACCATATTTTGCAGCTGCACTATTAAAGTGAAACGTTAAGAACACAAGAGTGTTAATATAATTGATAGCAATCATGGATAATTTTTCAGGAAAAAACTACATACATATTTTTATTTCTTTGAAAACTTAAAATTTTTGTCCAGAAAACATGAATTATGTTGAAACAGTCTTAGCATTCAGTACAGCCATGGACTCATGATGCAACTTTTAGCAAGATGCAAAGATGTTTAAAAATAATTATTCTATTAATCTGTCTTTCAAAGTAACTTACATTTCCACAAATGAAAAGTATATTATATTTTGAAATACATTTTTTCCCATGTCAAGTCACACACAATTACTACTAACTGGTTTGTTTTGCAGACGTATTCAGGTAATTATTTTGGTTTCTAGAAAATGGTGGTTTTATCATGAGATGCTAAAGATGCTTGAAGATAAACTTTTAAAATCACAACAGGAAAAAATGGAAATATTGGTTTTCAAACTTTCTTTTTCAAATACACTTGTAGGAACTATATCTGGAAAATAATCTAATTGAAGAAATTTCAGAAATTTGCTTTAACCATACTAGAAATATTAACATCATTGTGCTGAAACACAACAAATTAGAAGAGAGTAGGATAGCACCTATGGCGTGGATCAATCAAGAGTAAGTACCAACTTAAGATGTAAGTTTTTTGTTATCCAATACTACTAGGAAACCTAGCTGTGAATGCAGTATTTGTACTGTGTAATGATGTTCCTCTTATCTCAAATGAAATCTAAGCTCCATCTTAAAAAATCCATAGATAACATGGTAATATCATCCTTGTGTTAACAAATTCAATTACCTTTCCACCATCTAAATTATAATTTAGCACAATTTATGTTAATACACAATCAGTTATAAAATAACATTGTGATGTCATTCATCAAGTCCACTCACAAACCAAACTAATATTTCATTAAATCTCAAGCAGGGTGGGGTGATTTGAATGAAAACTATTTAAATCACGAATTTAAATCATATTTAAATGAGCAATCAGGAAACCTTTTTTTTAATACCCTATTTTAATCATGGTTTGCATTTGTACTTGTTATTTTTCTAAAGAAAGATTAATCCTCATTGGTTGGCAACCATTAAAATATGTTGATTGCAACTAAGTATAGCTTTACACTAAATTAGGGTTTGGGGGGGGGGGGGGAAAGGCGATCCCAACCAGGCAAATATACATTTAGATATATGCATTTAGATAGATTATCTTATATTAATTCAGGTTCTTAATTTTAATATTTGTCATTATGCTAGAAAATACCCTATTTTAATCATGGTTTGCATTTGTACTTGTTATTTTTCTAAAGAAAGATTAATCCTCATTGGTTGGCAACCATTAAAATATGTTGATTGCAACTAAGTATAGCTTTACACTAAATTAGGGTTTGGGGGGGGGGGGGGGAAGGCGATCCCAACCAGGCAAATATACATTTAGATATATGCATTTAGATAGATTATCTTATATTTATTCAGGTTCTTAATTTTAATATTTGTCATTATGCTAGAAAATGACAAATAATGCATTTTTATTTAATGGATAATGATTAATTCTTTTACTTGTGACTTGTGCCAAATTCTCTTAGGACAGAAGTTCAATTCAATTAAAATGCAGCATCCCCCCCAGTGTTTTACTTTTCTTAATTAAATAAAACTATCTTAAAAGTGAAGAATGCATAAGACAAAATTCTTTTACCAAATCTTTTTTTGCACTTAAAACTTAACTGATTTATTAAACAAAACCAATGTTAGGTGTAGACTACAAATTGAACCGATTGTCTCCAGTCACTAAGTCCTTCAAGATTTTAGAACTAGTAGATCTCATACTCTTACACCTAGTTTTTATTCATAGATTGTAAGAGGAAAAACAAGCTTTCCTGCTTTTTTAACTGCCAATTGGCTTATTAACGTTGAATGAACTAATCATTGAACTGAATTAGTTGAAGAATCTGAAATGAATAAAATAATCTTTCTCTACTGGTAGAAGAGGCTACTGCTGTCACAAGCAGGTTTAATACTTCAACAAACTGGTTCCATTTGCTTAGCCAGTTACTTTTACCAGTTCTGGGGTCTGACTTTCTTTAAACTTGACAGCAAACTTAACTGCTCAATACTGTTTAATTTAATTTAAATTATTTTAATTTAAATCGTTTTAATAGCACACAGAGAAACAAAGTGAGATATCATCTTTGATTGAACCAACTTCTGTTTTGTCTTTTGAGCTATACAAAGCTTTTCTTCCTACTTATAGTATATTTCAGTATTAACACAGGTTGACAATTTCATTTTTAATTTTAAATAATTTATTTAAAAAAAAAAAACTAGTATTTAGGAAATCCAATTTAAATTTAAAAAATCATCAATTTTTATCCATGCTGATCTCAAGGATAAGGGCTATGTTTAGTTCAGAGTTCAAAACGAATAGCAATAACAACAAAAGAAACAGTATATTAGAGAAATATTCTACATCTCACATCTTCCTAGCCCAATTCCCCATTAACTAAATAATCACAGTTGCTGACCACATTAAAAACCCACACAAAAATGTTGATTAAAATAGAACTGTAAGGCCTAAATTACTTCTCCCTTGTGTTAAGGAAAAAACAGCCCCAGAAGTCCATGAGTTCATATTCAAGGCATTATTGAAATGTTCTGCCTACTGTGGGGAATGGTTTGCAGGACTGCAGTGAGGTTATGGACAATTTGCTTGCAAGGGCTTTCCAAGATCCACAAGAAATTCTGCTGATCATGGGGCATCTACTTAGAGGACTACCTTAATCTAAACAACTATACTATTATCCCAGGGCCAGCCTCTCTTGATCCATGCCAATAAAGTTCTGTATAAAGCGGGATAACTATTTGCTGTCAACCTGAACCACTAACGTACTTTCAAAAAGAATCTGAAATGACAAAAAGACTCAGAGTTAATAGACAGCATCGTGACAATACATGGAAGATATACCAATAAATGGGTGGTACTACTTTTTGAAGAAAACATGCTTATCTTCAGGTACCTTGGTCTGATCCTACAGCCCTTATTCATATAAGCAATCCCATTGAAGACACATTTAAAATCAAACTTTATGCCAGTCTTAATGGGACAATGAATTAAGTTAAGCAAATGGGCCTACTCATGTGTGTAAAGGTTGTTGGATCAGGCCTATTTTAATGTCACCATGCCAATAAGCAATAGTGGTAAGAAATGCAAACTCTGGATAAGAGCCATGGGAAAAGAGCTGTTAACAGTAAAGAAAAAATTGGTGCTTTCTAATGTAACATATTATTGGAAATCTGAGATGCTTATCAAGCACAAATTAGTCTCTTGGGTTTTCTATCTTGCTACAGATTTTCCATCACAACAAAAGCATAAAAATATCTCCTGAATGAGAAGTTATGACATATATTTTGCTACTCTGATCTTTTATCCAGAGATAATTATGCCTCTGTTCACACACAGTAAAATGAATTCCCTTCAATTCACAGAAACCTCTCTCTCACCGAAAAAGTATTTTCTCATAATTAATCAGCTGGAGTTCTTGCCAACCAACTGAATGCTATTTTGTATGGAATGCAATGTAAACTATATAGTATTCTGTATCATTTACATGTACCTTTTTGTTTCCTTTACTATAGGAATTTGGAATCTATTGATCTTTCTTACAATAAATTATATCATGTTCCCTCCTATCTGCCAAAATCTTTACTGCATCTAGTACTTATAGGAAACCAGATTGAGAGAATTCCAGGATACGTGTTTGGTCACATGAAACCAGGGTTGCAATACCTCTACCTTTCTTTTAACAAACTTAATGATGATGGAATAGATCCGGTGTCATTCTACGGAGCTTATCGCTCTTTGAGAGAGTTATTTTTGGATCACAATGAATTAAAGTGTGTACCATTTGGAATCACAGAAATGAAAGCATTACGCTTTCTGAGGCTGAACAACAACAACATACGGTATTTACAAATTCTGCTGTATTAACTGATAATATTAAAAGGGATTAAATATACAGTGCATTATATTTTAAAATCTATTAACATCTACATTTTCTACGAACCCTATATTTTAAATATTGTGGGGGGGGGGGCTGAATTGTGAATTCTCTATTACAAAATTTTTCAAAACTATATACAAAAAAGTGTGATTTAAATCTCTCATCACTGTTTTTGGAAAATGTACAATACTAAGTATCACTACTCTCCAAGTATTCAGTTTGTTAAAGATTTAGGGTGAAATCCCCAGCTACAGATGTGCTCTGTTTGCCACAGGAAAGGAAAGCAGGGAACAAGGTGGCTCTATGTCACCTATCTGTTTTTCTGATCCTAAGGCTGATCGAGGCCCAAACTGGCTGCTGACATAACTGGAGCAGTCTAAGGGCTAATCTAACTTATGCTGTCTGGAGCAGACTCGTACTCATGCAGCCAAGTATCAGTGGAGTATAGCATTTTCCAAAAACATACTCTCCAGCCCTGTCACACTCTCTATGCAGCATGGGAACAGGTGACTTAAAAAACCTGGTCTACACTTACCATGAAATTTGGCAACAGTCAACAGGATTTACACAAGCTACACACAGTAGCTTGCATAACTTCCATCAACTTCATAACTCCTCTTCTATATGACATCTTCGCTGCCCTGTGTCAATGGAAAATGTGTTCCCGTCGACAGAGAGCTATGCCACTTGAGGGGGTGGTCTTAATGCTTTGACTTCTGGGTTCAATTGAGCGCGTCTTTAGTGATCCTTAAATGAATGTGAAAAATCGATTCTGGACTCTCAGTCGCACTGCCGGGAGTGTAGACGTAGCCAGAGTTGCTACATCAGCTTTCTGCCACTTTTGCCAAGGGAATCCACAAGTGCACCTTACTGGCATTTTTCCACTGGTTTGTAATGCCTGAGCAGTGCAAAGCAGCTTCATGATGGGCCAAGAATCTTGCCCATATTGTCAACATTGCTGTTTATCTAACAACTAATGCATTCCAATCATTGTTAATAACAGGTAAATAATATTATTAAGCAGTAGTTGGTAAAGCAAAAACAAAAAACAAAAACCCATTCAACCTCAGTTAGAAAGGACAATTAGTGACAAACTCATTTCTGAAATATATCAATTAGGGATGTCGACTTGAACCTTCAATTAGCATATATCTACCAATATAGTCGGTAACTGAAGGACTATCACCACAGTACAGAACTGAAAATAAAAGTTAATAATTAACTTTGGGGATAATTTATAACTATTTTTAATTGCCAAGTCCAAACTTAAAAAAAAACCAAACCTTGGTAGTCAGCATATCTAAAATAAATAACTTGTGTGGAAGGAACTTATTGGTATTCTTTAGTAACTTAGCCAAAATTTCTCTTATGATTTCATAGAACAGTCCCTCCAGAACGCATCTGTAGACCTATTGTTAACGATGACAATGTTGATGATGATGATGATGATGATGAAGAAGAGGAGACTGAAGATTCACGTTTGGAACATCTTTATCTTGAAAACAATTATATCAATACAAGAGAGCTTTCACCATATGCATTTTCATGCATAAGATCCTATTGCAGTGTTGTTCTGAAACCACAGAAGGTCAAATAAATAAAAATTCCATACATTTTCATTGCAAAACCTATTCTCTTACCTGAATAACATTATTTATTATCCATCAGATATACAAATCAGCAGATCTCCTAGTTAAAAGACATCTCAGCACTGTAACCATGATCATCATACACTATTATTTCCCTGACAGTGTCAGTTGATGTATTAGTGTATCACTAAAGACTGCTTGATTTGTTTAGTTTATGCTGTTAAACATACGCACACGCAAAAATGTGCCATTTAATAAGAGACTTTTTCACGTTCTTTTAATAGCAATTCTCTTTAAATATAATAGGCCAAATTGTGCTTCCAGTAACACCAGTGCAACTCCAATCTATTTCATGAGAGTATGTCATGTACGCTCAACATGTACATAGAACTTTACATCAGTAGATCTCAAAGTGCTTTGCCAAGGTGAGCTGTGTCACTATCCCCATTTTAAAGATGAAGAAACAGAGGCACAGAGCAATGAAGTGATCTGCATAAGGTCTACCGGCAGACCAATGATAAAGGCAGGTCTCCTGAGTCTTAGATCAATTTTCTATCCTCTTAACTATGCTTATAGTAAAATCATGGAAGTGGGATTTTCTCCCACGAAAGCTCATGCGATAAATAAATTTGTTAGTCATTAAAAATGCAATAGGACTCCTTGTTTGGTTGGTTGACCTAGACTAATACAGCTACCCCTTTGGAACTTGAAGATTTCTGACATCTAAACCAGAAGAATAGAAATAGTCATAATCTCATTTCATATTTCATATTATAATATTTTTAATACTCTGCACAAGAGTTCCCCTAAATGAATGACTAACACAACACCAGATGATAATCTTCTCTTAATCTTTATATAATTTTTTGCACCATCCTATAAAATTTTATATATTTATATTTTTCCTTTAGAATGGTCCAAAAACCCCATTCAAGTTTCCTAGTTTTTTTTCTTTCAAAGAGTAATTTCCATAGAAGCAATTTAATTTCTTCCTTAATAAATTCTATAAGAGTTCCTCATGAGAGTGTAATGATAATATTTATATATATAACTATAATAATAATTATTATACATTATGAAAGGTGGACACCTTTTATTTTCCAGATCATTTTCATTTATTGTCCTTTCCTGAGGGACTTTATAAGAAACTGCCACTCTGTTTTACCAGACACACTGCTGATCCTGAATCATCTTTTCTTCCTCTGAATGGATGAATGAAAGAGAAGATGGAGCAGATTAATTCAAGGGTTACCCTTTAAAAAAGGCCTTCATGTTATAGAGGCAGCACACAAAAGAGATTGAAGTCACATGTCCACAACCAGGTTTTTAGCCCTTCCTCTGGAGTTGAAATAATTCTGCAATGGGATTTGGTAGTGCTGATGAACATACAGATATTATTTCCCATGTCTACTAAGCAAACTCACTGCCAATTAACTATACAAATTAATGTACACAAATATAGGAGTCATAGATAAACAGATAGTCCAGGGCCAAGATTTTTTTGTTTTTAAACTTATCAACAGCTATTATGCACAACATATACACTGCACATACACAAGGCAAATTACTCTGTTTTCTCTAAAGTGAAAAAAACCCTACTGTATAAAGGACAGAATCCCTCTAATTTACCTCAAATTCTTGTTTTATAAAATTAGATGACTATACCTGTGGCACAGTTATATTCTTCCTGAATGCAAATCAAATTATATATAATGCATTGCTTGTAAAAATCGGTGCGGCATGTGGCCTTTCTGTAAAGACCACCGCTATGGTTATTTTGATTGGTTAAGTATGATCATACAGGTATGACATGCGGATAGATTATGGTTTTTTATACACGATTCTACTTTTCTCAGCTTTATTTAATAATTAAAATATTTGTGCATTTCTATGTATTGAATTCTTCATTCTTCTTTTTGTTCACGGAACATTGTGTAAACGCCTTGTAACAGTGTCCCTGCAACCAGTGCCATCTGCACTGGGAGATGTAGGATTCCCTCTCTGAGCTAGATGACTGTGACTCTGAGTGGGGGGGACCATGGCAGTGCCGAGCAAGACAGCGCAGGGAAGCAGGGCTGGAGAGTGCCTGTGACATTCCATAAATGGCCTGTAGCAGTGACCCTGTGATCAGTGCCATCTGCACTGGGAGACATAGGATTCCCCCTCTGAGCCAGATGATTATGACTCTGGGCGTGGGGATTATGGCAGTGCCGAGCAGGACGAAACAGGGAAGCAGTGCTAAAGACATGACTGTGACATTCCCCTCCTGCAATCTGGACTGATATGCCGCTGTGCCCCCCGATACACCAATCCTGGGCCCTAACTCACACCACCTTGCTGGGTGAACCCCTGCTGCTTGGTAAGCTCACACCAGCCTCCTGTGTGTAGTCCGTCCCTCAGGCAGTGGAAGTTAACACTCACTAGCCATTCTTGGGTTGGTCCCCCAGAGAGCACCCCCAGTCCCAAGATGCAATTCTGGGAACTTCCACTTGCAGGGATTATGACCCTTCCTGATCACTGCAAGCTCATTTACTCTGGTCTGTCAGTTTAAAAAAATAAACTGATATGCATTGACCCTTGCTCCAAGTCAGACTTCACACTTATACTCCCTTTCCATAATTCACACTGGTTTAACTAAAACAATATTAGTTTATTGATTAAAACTTGATTTTCCTTATAAAATTCAACAAAAGGCAGATGAATTTTCAGATAATAAAAACATTTTACACTTTAAAAAGTGTTTTTCAGTCAAGAATCTAAAACTGCTACTGAAAAATTAAGTGCTTGTCTGCACTCTGATCTAGTCCTCTTTGAAATTGAAATAATCAAAGAACATAAAAAAAATTGTTAATGCATGTCAGTAGGATGTACATGGTCAGTAAGGTGGCAGCAGTTAGTACAGAGTTGATTCACACAGGTTTGCTGAGAATTAAATATTGTCATAGACAAGCCCTCACACAAGCCCTCACAACTTACTTGTGATTATATTTAACTTTCTGTAGCTAGCACACAGCAACTATGAAATGACATAGTGATAACAAAACTATGAGAACCCAGAGTTGCTTTTTTCTACTGCTTTCTAATATAGCATTCAAATCATGTACAACAGTAAAACACTTATGTAAACCAGAAAAAATGTCAACTTTCTAACTTCAAGCCTTTTAGTATTCTTCAGATAACTTCTAAGACAGCAATATCTGCAGCTTGCTTGCCAGCTAACAGTTTTTTATTACTATTCTTCAAACATCTTATTATATACTGCCCAGTTTTAAACTCTACAGGTATCTTGGCAGAGGAACAATTTAATTGAGACTTCTAATGTTCTACAGTTTTAAATTTCACTGTTACTGGAAAATGGTCTCTTTATTTCTGTATTCAGTGAATCAAATGTACAATGCAAAATGTTACACAATTTCCATTAAAAATTACCACTGGAAATTACCACAAATTCAGCAGAAAAAGGAATGATGGTAGGCAACTGACACTGACCCAAAGCACAGGTAAAAGACAAGTCCAGGGAAGTCCCGGTTGAGATGACAAAGATGTTTCTATGACTTTAATTAATAGAAAATAGAAGTTTAGTTGTGTTATGAAAATGGGCAGCCTGGAGCTCCAGGGCCCCTTAATCCAGCCCTGGTGGTAAACCTGAGGTCTGACATTTGTGGTGGAGAGATTCTGAGAAGGGACAGAGGAGCAGCTAAACTAGTAACTATGACAAGTTGTATCCATATGAAATATATTTTAAACACTTTAATAGAAATTTTACTTGTGAACCAAATCATTTACTTAGTGGACTTTCCTATCATTTCATAATATACCTTTAAGCAATTATAATCTTACCATGACTTATTAAAAAACGTAAGTTATAAATTTTGTGGAAAAATGGATGAAACCAAATATAATATCCTTTTATCTATAAAGATAATTAAAATATACTTAACTGTGTTTAAATTACTGAAACTGATTGTCTTTTCCTGTTTTTCAATAAATATTTCATCAGGGTGTAATTAAGATTAAAAATATTATATTTTATAAAACATATTACTTAAAATTTGCTAGCAAACAATGACTATCAAATAAAATGAATTCAAAATAATATCATGCAACATAACTACTACTAAAACATTTTGCTCTTTTACAGTGAAATTAATTTCAACTGCATAAAGCCTAGGTAAGTAATCCTCTCTACCATTTGATACCATTTACAGTAACAGATTCTTTGAGATATGCTGTGCATCTACATTGCATCCTTGGCATCTCACTGTGCTTGAGATCAGAATCTTTTGGCCACCAGAGTATACTGCCACTGAGAATCCTTTGGCCCCACACCAAGGGCACAGAGGAAGAGCAGACCAAACTGCTACTCTGTTCCTTTACCCATACAAAATCCATGTGTTATAGGACTCCATTGCAGCAGGGAAGCAGGGTGGATTGAGCACTTTATATGAAAAACACATCTCAAAACCCCCCATATTTATAGTAAGTAAACATTTCTTCTTCTTCTTCAAGTACTTGTCTGTTTATAAATTCCACTCTTGGTGAAGCACAAGCAGTGATCTGATATAAAGAGGTGTGTGCTCAAAGGATATGTAAATAAGATTGCAATACAGCTCTCTCAAAAGCAGCATCAGACCTGGGCGCCTTTAACAAAGAATAATGTCTCGTAAAAGCATGAACTAAACCCAACATAGCCGCTCTGCATAGTTTTGAGAATACGTCTGCACAGCAACTGGGAGGTGTGGATTTGTAGCTTAGATAAAAGCACATGAGCTAGCTCTGCTCAAGCTAGAGCACGAAAAATAATGCTACAGGCATGATGGCACTGGTGGTAGCTTAGACTAGTCACCTGAGTATGTACTCAAAAGGGGTCGGAAAGGATTGTACTTATGTGGCTAGCCTGAGCTGCAACCTGTGGAAGGGGGAAAACCCAAAAGAAAACCACCACAGTAACCCCCAACTTCAAAAAGAGGAACTACACAAAAATAAGAAAGCTAGTTAAATGGAAATTAAAAGGAACAGTCACAAGGTGAAATTCTTGCAGGCTGTATAGAAACTATTTAAAAACATCATAATAAAGGTCCAAACTAAAAGTATACCCCTAATAAAGAAAAAAAAAACAGTAACAGGACCAAGAAAAGAAAGCCACCATGGCTAAACAACAGAATAGAAGAGGTGGTTACAGGCAAAAAGGCAACCTTCAAAAACTGGAAGACAATCCTATTGAAGAGAAGGCCATTGATGTGAAACTAAATTAATTCTTTGCACTGGTCTTCACCGCAGAGAACTGGATACAATACTCCAGCTGAGGCCTAATTAGGGCAGAGTAGAGCGGAAGAATTACTTCTCATGTCTTACTTACAATACTCCTGTTAATACATTCCAGACAGCGTAGTGGAGATGGTACATAGAACAGACTTAGGAAGTTGACGTAGCTTGCTTATCTTTTGCCGACCACCACTAAATTTGCCAGTCAGTGTTGACCAGGCCAGACAGACAGAGGTGGAGGTATGGTGTGCAATCACAGGGAGAGACATTGACCTGATAAGTTATTCCCTAGAATGGCCAGAAAAATGCACCATGAAATGAGTACCCCATGTTGTACCACACGTCTGTTGTTAGTGCTTTTGGCCTATATTTACTCCTGAATGGGTGCAAAACACAAAAACATCATACACTAGCATGGGAGCAATTAAAATAAAATCTTTGTCAATTTTCTTTAAGAAAAGGAAGCAGATAAATATAAGAAACACTAATGTAAAGGTGCTCCTTTAGAATCTTTTCTATTTAATTTGTCAATGTTTAAAAAAATGAAAATCAAGTTGATTGCCCCATAAAGGCAATGAAAGATTTTAAAAAAGGGAACACATGAGGCTACAAAGTAAAAGCTGATGGGACAGACAACCCTAAGCTGTTGAGGAAGCTGCATAAAAACAGCAGAAAAGGTTTTTTGAAGCCTAACATTCTTTTTAATTCTTTTTCTATTTTATCAATTATATTTTTGTTTTTATCTACAGTACTGTTGAACATTCAATATGTCTACAGATGCTCAGATATTACTTTTCTGGGAAGACTCAGCTGTCTTGTGGAAACCTCAGATCACTTCTTATATATTTACCCTATGAATTGCTTTCAGGTTCTTTGGTATGTTTGAAGAAAAGTTCCCATAGTAAAGCATGGATTTATTCTACTGTTGTTACAGACAAAGCCTACATTTTTTTATGTATACTCATTATATGAGTGAAAATACTTGGAGATTAATAGTTCCTTATAGAGATTAAAATTAAATATATCTAGGCAATGTAAGACTATGTCATAATTTTAAGTATAAACATTTTCCCTTCAAAATAGTCCATATTCTATGAAAGCAGTATTACATAAATACAGTTGAGAATAGGCATCTAAGGATAGAAATCAATATAAATTAAAATAAGTGTTACCATAGAAATGACTATAAATTAATATGATAAATAAATTAGCAAAATATAGATTTCATGTATTAAAAATACAGTGATATTAGATCCTAAATCCAAGATCACTTGTGTAAAGTTATAGTTAGCGTCAAGAGGCAAACCTGAAAATATCTATCCTGGGGTCCAGGCTCCCAGGGTAAAACCCTAGCCCCAATAAAGGCAGGGGAGTTTTGCCATAGACGTCAACCGGGCTAGAATTTTACCCTAGTTCTATAACCTAACTACTAGACTGTTTAAACTATGGTTCACAACTCTCCTTTCAGGTAAATGAAGTGGAAAAAGAGGACTCCAGTAGTTAATATAAAAAAAAGGTAGACAGTGACTAAAATACCCCAAACCCCGCAGATTAAACCCTCAATAAGGAAATCTTGTGTATAGATGTGCACAACTCCCACTTCATCAGATGCAAGTTTGCTGGTGGGCTGGAGCCCATGAAAGCTTATGCCAGAAGAAATTTGTTAGTCTTTAAGGAGCCACAGGATTCTTGCTGTTTTTGGAAATGATGGTGTATGAAACTAAACGTCCATTAGATTTCAGGGAAGCAAACATGATAAAAAGATTGATGTATGCCCAACCCTGATTATTTTATACATAGCAAAGAAGAACAGCATGAGACAATCAGATCTCTGTTCCCCACAAGAGAGGTGGACAAATCCTCTCCACTGCTTCATCCTCCCACTTAGGAAAGATCTCCATGTGTGATCTAGAGGGCAAGGGAGAGGTGGTGGCTCTGGAGCAACTGAGCCTCCCTCTCTCTTTTGAGGACTCCAGCTTACATCTGACCAAATATATCCCAGTGAGCCATGGGGGAGAAGGCATTCTCATTCATGAAATTCATTGATTTTTTGGGCATTACTTGAAAAGAGAAGGCAATTCTACAGTGCTCAAAGAAATTACACTGCAATGAATAGTTACTTGGGAAATCTTATAGAGGTTCTGTGTTTCTCAGTCAATGAAATCAGCATAAACATGACAGAATATATAGTACTATCATTAGCACGGTATAAACTAGACAATTTATACGCTGGACAAACAGTCAACTTAATTCACCTAATGACAGTGGTTTAGGCCTGGTCTTCAAAAAAATTTGGTACTACTTTAAATATTTCAGTAAATAAGAAAAAAGTCACACACCTAAAATTTGCACAATCCCTACTGTGTTTATACCCAACGAGTACACTTAAACTGGTAGGGGAAAAGAACCCTTAAATTGGTATAACTACATTCATATTAGGGAACTATATCACTTTAGCTATATAGGTTTCAAATCAGTACAGTTCGAGTGGTACAAAAACTGTATGTAAAATAGCCATTTTATCTTTTCTGTTGACGTCATAATTAGTAAGAAGGCCTCATGCACTGAAAGGAGACTACACACTTCAGTCTACAAACGTAACTTGAGTAGAGATCATTGCTACATTTTAATATACTTTTAGATTAAAAGGAAGTAAACCTCCTCACTTGCTTGTTTCTTTTGTCTTCAGCAATCTTTAGAATAGCTCTAACTCTATAATTAAATAAAGATGGGATATTCAAATGCATACACAAAAAAAGTTTGGTATTGACCATGCCATTGAAAGTCATTTGGAGTTAGGTACTTAATGCCTGAGGCACCTTTGGGGTGGAAGAAGAGAAAGCATTTTCAGCATCACTTGAAAGACACCACCATCTTAACAAAATTAATAATTTATACCAGTAATATTGAACCCAATTGTTGAAAAATTGTTTCCATCCCATAAGAATGGTTTCAAACATAGTAAATTTATGGACACATCTCTTGTTATCACCTGGCAATCATGAAACATTGTATTACCCAAATAAGCTTTGAGCACCAGACACATGATTCTCTTTATAAAGAAGAAAAAGAATTGCACATCTTTGTGACAAGACAAAAAAACTCAGATATTTTCTTCATAGAAGTGAGCATAATGTTGTTACATCATTTAGCAGGGATTTACTTTGACTACTTGAGTTGCAGTATGATTCTGTAGTTTAAAAAGTGTCTCAAATTTACTGTGTTAATAAATATTATCCACTAGACTCTACAGGAAGAGAAAGTTCCAGAAAATGGTCAGTTTAATCCATTGATTTTTCACTTCCTGAGGAAAGGACATCTTATGTTTTAATTTTATGCGGGATGAGAAGATAGTTTATTACTCTCCGTATTTATAGTGCACTCTACATTCATTATCCTGAAAACCATGAAACAACAGTCTTACTGCAACAAGAAAATTTGATCAAATACTATAAAAGTGGTATAATTTGCTCACCTCTTCAAAGGTTACTCATAAGTATACTTGCTGACTAATACCAAAACTATTTAGTATCACTACCAGCAATATGTACAGTAATAAGTGCCCTTGGCTTTCAAGAAACAAATAGCTGCCTTTACTTTTCAAAGCAACAGAGAATTTTATCTTCTAGACCATACACACATTTAATACGTAATCCTGAATTTATGTTTCTGTCAAATTACATGAATGATGCCAACTGAGTGATGAAAGTAGCATTATTTTATGCTTTTTATAAGTAGGAAAATCTATTCAAAATTGCTCTAGTGAAAATAGGGAAACTAAAAAGCTAAAATACTTACATTAAAAAGTCTATACAAATAATGGATGAAAATCTTTAACAATCTATTTTGGCTTGTGTGTTACCTTTTATAATGTCCATTAAATCTCAAAAGGTTTTCTATATTCGCCCTGGTGACTCTGTTGTAGCTTAAAGACATGCTGGAATATGGACATACTGCATCGCCACACAGCGAATCATTGGTAGACGGGATCAAGCCTGAAATCTCTGGATCTAAAATAATGAACCTCAATTATCTGAACTAAAAGACTTGTGTCTGTTAAGGCTGTAATGGGATCACCATTATTTTTTAAGATGAAAAAAAGATTAAGCGGGAATAGATAGAGAAAGTAAACATATTTTCACAGTCTACCAGTCTCTTACATAGGGAAAGCCATAGCTTCAGTGAAGTAACTTAGGCTACGTCTACACTTGCTAAAATTGGTTCGAATTAATTAGTTTGAACTAACTAATTCGAATTAATTTTAGTTAGTTTGAATTAGCTTAATTCGAACTAGCATGGCCCCACTGGAATGTTAGTTCAATGAATGGCACTTGCTTAGTTCGAATTAGCGATCCCCATTCATTTCAATGGCCGGTTAATTTGAACTAAGAAATTAGTTTGAATTAACATGGCCACATTGGTTATTCGAACTAGTTAGTTCGACTTAACCCCTTAGTTCGAATACCCTATTCAAATGTATTAGTTCGAATTAAGCCTCCTTAATTCGAACTAACTTGCCAGTATAGACATAGCCTTATATACTATATGTGTTAATGCTGCAAGTTATGAGCTATCTGAATTAAATGTCTAGATTTGATCCTTTCTTCTTGCACTGATTTGTAGTTTCCCTTTATGGCTTGTGGTAGAAAGAGTATGTGCGTTGAAGATCATCAGAAAAATCTTATGTGGTATGTATACTCTAAAAGTCATATTAATTTAGAAACTTGAATGATTGACTGTAGGCTACTGTTTTTAGAAAGGCTAAGACAAACTAATTCAGCAAAGCACTTAAGCAAATGATAACATTCTCTCCGTACATCCTGATATATGCCAATAAAAGATTTAGGATACCTTTTATGTCTTTCAGGAACTTTTCCTGAGTTTTGAATTATTTTTTTATTCATCTAGCAGATGGCAAACCAGAAGCAATATTCTTCTGGAACTCTGTCACTTAGGCTAGGAATGTACCACTCAAACCCTTTTCTTCATTTGTTCCCCCCCCCCACACCCATCTCTCTCTATATTTGTATCTAAGAACACAGGCCTAAATGAGAACATGGAAATACTTTGTAAAGCACAGTCCAGAAAATTAATTTAGTGGGATAATTCCTTCCTGTGTATCATTAATATTTCCTGAAATCATAGGTAAAATTTTCCATAATAACTTGTATCTTTCAGAACTAACATATTGGTTTAGAATAGATCCTACAAATAGTATTTACTCAGTCAACTCATTCAATGTCCTGTGTTCATCTTCTGAAAGAAATTTAAAAATTCAGCTTCTTCAAATCAAACAGGTTTGACAAGATTCATTAACTAGGAGACAATCATGCAACTTGCGATACATTATGGTGTTTACAACAATGCCAACTTAAAAGTATGACATTTTGCTATTTCTAAGAACAATCGTAATGATAGTTCACACAAACAGAATGGAAATAACTATTTCAAATTTTGATGTGCCAGGTTCTAACAGAATAAAATATTTTTAAGAAGTAAATGTGTAACATTTATCGAGAAAACATACACTACAACCCCCACCATCACCTTCACATATACCTCAAAAGAAAAATGTATTTATGCCAAACATCTTTTGTAGCTTGATGAGCAAGTGTTTTTAACATTACTCTAAGCAAAGGCTTTGATCTATTTTACTGCTGTCGTACAGTGAATCATGGAAACATCTAAGGCCTTGCCTAACCATAACTCTTTTCCTTAAAACTTCCAAGCCAATAAAAATAAACGGTAGTTTTAAATACTGCCCTTAGAACTGAAATCAAGATAACTTTTTAGCAAAGACTCATGTATGAAGATCCATTGTCAGATATCCTGTCATGTTATCGATGTAATTTGTTTATAGAAAGTAAAAATATATGTCAAGAACAACCTACATATATTTAGGAAGTGAAATAATTACTTTTTAGATTTTAAGTTATTAAAAAGGAAGTGCAGTGCTAGCTTGACTATGTTTCAAAACAGAAAACTTTCCCTAGAATCTAGTAACTGGAAAACTCAGTATCTTGGCATAGGTTGTGGAGTCTTTCAACTTTAAGTGAATGGTTTGATTTTATGTCAGGTAAAAAGACATAGTTGACAGGATGTAGCAATACACACTAATGGGATGTGATTTCTAAGGTACACTAATTAATCCATGGAGACCTTGCTGGTGCACACTAAAAGATCCCTTGTGCATTTTAATAAAGTTTTGTTTCAAACTGTGCATGAGGGAAATTTAATGTGCAGTAGATGGTCTACAGAGACAAATTAGGGTGCAACACATTACGGCATTTTAGAAATCATACTCCTTTAGTGCACACTGCTGCTCTATGTAGACATTGGCTTACTACTGTTTGATTTTTTATGGGCAGACGATTGCATTCTCAGTCTATTTACAGTTCAGAGATATCCACATTAGGAAAAAAAAACCCTCTTGAAATGAGAAAGTTTGCAGCAGTTAGGTCAACAACTGAATAGGTTTGTAGCAGATAGGCCAGCAACTGTATGTTGTTGCTGGACGTACAGCTTCTATACATATAGACTTCTACATCTGGCCTCTGCAAATTATAACTGGAGAATGCTGACAATTTGCACTGCCACCCTGTACCTTCTGTAGCAGTAATAATACAATACAAATATATGTTTGCATAGTGCTTTTCACTAAAAACAAAAAAGCACCGTCAAAAGCACTTTCAAAAGACCTATAGCCACATTTTACAGTTGAGGAATCTAAGATAGATTGCCTACACCACACACTATGTCAATGGAAAAAAACAGAACCTAGGTCTCAGGACTCCCATGTCCCTCTCTAACCAGCAGGCCACTATCTGCAAAATCATCACCTTTCATTAACAATTAAAAATTGAACAGGTAAAGCTTTTTGTTTTGGTTTGTTAACAGTAAGTCTGAAAAGTGAGAAAATCATGTGGGCACATGTTCATATATGTTTGAGTTTACAGCTATTACATGATCGAAAACAATAAGATACTAATCATGCACCATTTAGTTTAAACATGTTGATCATGTAAGTTAGAAATGAAAGACTTAAGGCTGTAAACTGAGACCAAAGTTTTTTTATGGTTTCAGATATTTTAGTTTATAAGTCAGATGCTAAAACATCTTTTCTGGAAAAAACAATGGAGTACATTAACACATATACAAAGTGTGGATGCAACAAATTAATGTTTGTTGTGAACATAAAATTAAATAAGTGTAATTACTTTGCACATCTACACAAATTCCAAAGGGGTAGCCGTGTTAGTCTATTGTAGAAAGACAACAGAGTCTTGTGGCACTTTTAAAGACTAACAGATTTATTAATCGCATGAGCTTTCGTGGGAGAAAATCCCACTTCGTCAGACGCTTACACAAAGAGGGTGAAGAATCAAGAGGAACTACAGAAGTGGAAAAAATAAATTTTATATAGTCAAGCAGTGCAAATAGTTCGGTAGAACTTGAGAAAGGCCAGAACTTAACTAAAATCAAAACATGACTGCACTCAACATGTAGTGGCTTCTCAGTAGAAAAGGAATATGTCATGTTATTAAAATGCCATGGCTAGTCTCCAAGAGAGAATCTGTACAGGCAAAGTTACATTAATCATTTCATGTAAACTACATTTCTAAATAGTGAAAAAATGAAAACTTATTTTGCCCTCCTCTAAGAATTTTATAAAAGCTTTGGAAAAAAGACAAAAGTCAAACATCTTGAAAGATTTTAAGGACCGTTGACAACATATTACTAATGATACATATCCAGTAACCAAATATAGTTATTCTCAAGGGTTAGTTATTCATCCTGACCACATTCTGCAGTGCTGATTTTATTTTTATAATATACTGAATAAAGATGTTCAACAAACTTTCTAGCTATTGTTAGTTATGTAATTTCTTAATACAAGAAAGCTGCCTCCTGATTGTATTATATAGTAGGCTGTGTTATATACTAGGCTTGGTTTGTGCTTCATCCAGTAAGAAATTAATCTGTTCATAAAAGTAGGATTTGTTTTAAAAATTTTTGTCAGTTTCATGACTAGCGTGATATGTCATTAAGTGAAATTAAGAAATTAAGGTTGCTGCTTAAGAACAAGCCAACCAACAGTCTGAAAGGCTGATAAACTCACTTGTGATTAAAAATGTGGACCACGATGTGATACAGTATTTTTAAAAAATCATCTTTGATTAGGAAGCTTCCTAGAACCAGTACAGTAACAGTTCCTTACATGCAATTTAATGTCACACAGTCTTAACTGCATGAGAAGTACTATTTTATTCACATATCTAGGTTTATGCCAGTATATATTAAAAATAACAAAATCCTTGTTCATAAAATGTTCAGCAATGTAATGAAATAGGATCCCTGAAAACCATGAACTTTAAATATTACAGTAACAAAGTGCAACAATGTCAGTTTTTACTTCAAGACTCCAAATATTGCAGGTAACAAGGTAAGTGAAATTTCCTTTTAAGTTACTAAATGATAATTCTGGCTCAGGAAGTCAACATTTATTTTCTGCAATTAAAATTATTATTTATAGCTTCTGAGTTCTTAGGCAGAATACAGAACACATGAGTCAACGTTTGTAAATTGCAATGCTAAATGAAAGTAAGTTAATGGAAAAATGCCAATTGGAAGTGAGGCTGTTTTATTCAATATATAAAAGTAAATATCAAGGAAACAGTAGGTAATTGAAATCAGATGTTAACAAGCTAATAGAAAACTGACATTTTCATCTTGTTTAGTCAGAAAAACTGCAACTTGTAATAGAAGGGAGATTATTTGAAGGGCCAAGAAAATGTATTTACTATGTCTGAAATGTATTGTCTAAGGTAAAAAAGCATCAATGAATATCTAATAAGATCCCTTTAACTACTGAACCATTACAGTCAACTGCTCTTACTACTTACTGCTAAGAAGTGAGTTATTCTGCTCTCAGCAGTAAAATTCTTCAGCAGGTTGCTAAGAAATCTGATGAAGTGAACAGTAGTTGTAACGTAAAAATTAAGAGGTACATTAAATATTATCAAAAAAATAAGTGCATAATATCAACCTATAAATTTGCCTATTCAAGCTTGCATTCAAAACATTCATGCTCTCCTACTGTACTAGCCCTTTAGATGTCCTGTAAAGGAAACCACAAAGTAAAATAAAGAGACAGTGACCTTGCTGTAGAATTCTCCAGTATTAGTTAGTTTTATGGTAAAATGTACAGATTTGTGATTTTTTGAAAGAACATGATTAGGTTTCCAAAGCCTAGTTTGCCATAAAAGCCAAGACAGACTACATGACAGCAGTTTTATTCGAATTTACTCAAGGGCTTATCTACACTGAAATTGCTGTGTCGATCTCCACAGATTGACGTATTAGGATCAATTGAGCAGTCAGTTGAGACCCACTCAATTAATCCCAGAAATGCATTCTGTTTGATGCACTAACTCCACTCCCCAGAAAAGAGTAACCCTGTGTCAAAAAGAACATGTCGCATCGGCACAACCCAGGGAAGACACCACGGTAAGGGAGGGCAAGTAAGTCTAAGGGAGATATGTATTCTGCAGTATATATATTGTGCATCTCCTGTCGACCCAGCACTGCAGTATAGACCACACCTAAGTAAATGGACACAAATAAACTTGTTCAAAAACACAGACAACACATTTTCTTAGGAAATTTGTTCTAATGCTGATAGTATTCTAAAATCTAAAACTATGCATATCTGAAATATTAAAAGCATTATCTCTGAATTCTAGATGTGGGGATTTGATTGTTAATAAAAGGTAATTTCACTATTTGGTAAATACTGAGGCATAAAGGGTGTACTACTCATCTGCTCTAGCCAATCAGAAACATACAGAAAAGAACAATGCAATGAACAACACAAGACTTTTAGTATAGTAACTTAAGATTTGTAAACAGTGTAGCATCTCTGCTTCATTTCCCTCTTAAAAACACAGTAGACAAAATAACCAGAGCTACTGAGACGTATCTGTCACCTTATCAACATGACAACAACATGAACTTACAAAATTCCTTGCCATCCAAATGTTTTATGAAGATGGAAAGGAACTAGAATTTTTAATCTTTATTTTTCCTCTCCCAAGATTATCAGAATTGTAACATAGAAATTAGTTATTTACAACAGTAACAGCAAAGTAACGTATCTATAAAACTGGATAGATGAAAATCCTGACTTTGTACTATACTTACAAACACAGCCCATTCATTATATTAACTATTCAAACTGCAGTACAGGCAAGTCACATGACTGTTGTATCACCTTAAATAGGCAACCTGTTAAAGGTAAACAGCATATAACCCATCTTATAATTATAATAATATAAATACTGTATTATGAATAATGTAAATTCTTTCAATTATTGACAGATCTACTTTACACTTATAGCTCCAATCAGAACTGTAAAGTATTGCAACCAAAGACTGGACTAATGTTAACAAACAAATTCCGGCAACAGGTATTTATTCCATTCATAGTATTAATGATCATCATCCTTAAAACTTACTCAAAAACAAATTAGTGTTTTAAACAAAGTATATTCTTTGTTCATTGTATTTAATACAATATAAGGTAGGCTTTTTATCAGAAAGTCTCGTGTACATTTGGCCTACTTTAACAATTTTCTCTTGCTAAGTATTTGCTATAAGTAAGATGTCTTATCTATATACAACTACATCAAAGGATAAACAGTATGTTAATTTAACTGCTTTGAATAGGTTTGGTAATTTACTAATCATTATCTCTAATTGGATTTATTCTTTGAATGGACACTTATTCACATTTTAATAAATGCCACTTTTTTTTTTTTTTTTTTTTTTAAAGTGTGTTCTCGTATCAGGAATGGATTTGAATGGACTTCACTGTACTATAAGTGGCCATGTGCCAGCCTTTATTAAACTTTGGGTTTTACCAAGACTTCTACTAGACATCTAGAGTTAAGCTAGAAGTTTTGGCTGTGATACAGGCAGTGATGAAAACCAGATGAGTAGTAACAAGCCTTCTTAATATCTTTCTTCAGTAGTAAGATGGGCTAATCTGTAGAAGCAGTTTACTCAAGTATCACCCAGGCTGCCAGGCAGATCAGGAGCTTTTAAAGTGGAATTTTTCCTTGTAAAACCCACTCTCAATTTCACAGCACTCAACATAAATTTATTAATATTTTCTTTAATATAAAAAATTGGAAATAAATCTCTTAGGTGGATTATCACTACTTTTGGAAGGACTGTCACATTTACCAGGTATGTTCCATTTTTTTTTTAATCTATTCACATTTAAACAGCAGTATAGAATTAAGAAACATATTTTCAATCACAATATGAAGATAATACTGTTATGTAAATAAGTGCTGTACAATATTAAATGAATTATAAAGTAAATATTTTGGAAAATATCCTTTGTAGTTGAAGTATTTTCATGTTTACTGAAGTTTTAGGATTAAATAGAGTAAAAGCAGTAGTGCTCTAGCTGGATTACCAAACATTAAGCAACCTTATCTAAAGAAGAGAAGCAATATATTTTGTCACCTGAACATCTAGAGCAATATATTATAAACATTTCCTTGCTATTTTAATCTATGTAAAGCCCTGTTCCATAATAATTACTGACAATTTATATACTTCTGAAAGTCAACAGTTTAAAGAAAATTTTATTTTATCAAGTATAACAGAAAAAAGACTTAAAAACCACAAAGTGAACAAGATAGATGTCTTAAGTGAAAATAGCATAAGTGCTCATAGATTAATGCTTATCTAATTTTCAAGGTACAAGTAAGTAGATTCTATTCAAGGTCAGCTGATTTTATTTAAGACTGCATTTCTCATAGCTACATAGTGTAAATTTAACTTAATACTGAATTTTCCAGAACATGCCTTAGCTTCTTTTTTTCTTAGTTTCATTTTAATTTTCTTAAGTATGAGAAACACAAGAGTTAAATATAAAACCATTTATTTCTGGGAAGAAGCCATGACTAATCGAAGCCAAACTATTTTTTAAATTTAATCTTCAAAACAACTATTACCTTGCCTTTCTTTGGATAAAAGCTCTGCACAGAGTAATGATTTGTCATACTAATGAACACAAGGATTTTCCCTGCCTTTCTGCAAACATTTCATTCCTGGCTCTTTTATACACTTCCTTTTCAGAAACAATGTTCTAGGGAACTTGCCTTCCTTCCTCAAACTCCTGATAACAGTAGCTCTTTCTAAAGATGGCTCTTAAAAGGAACAAGTCTTGACTACTCTCCTGTTAACTCCTTCAGTGTCATGACTTACAAGAGATCAGTGACCACATATTGCAGTTTTCTGCTGCTGCATTCTTGCCATAGAGCTATTTCAATGTTTTGCTTTGAACCTATGCATACTTATCAGAGCATTCGAATAATCATTATGCCCCCAAAAGCATTTATTGAATGTTATTTTGTAATACACATTTACTATTGCTATTTTAATATTATGAAGTTACTGTACTGTTACACAGGATTTTTAATCCAAATGTTATTACATCTGAATGGTTTTAGTCACATTAACATAACATTGCATTCATCACAAACTTTATGTAATAATTTAGAAATGCCCACCAAGTACTGTACCACACTAACAGATGCGTAAAAAAGAGTTAATCTCTTCTGTATGTTATTATGAGGTCTAGGCTAAAACTGACAGCCTTCTGAATTCCAAATCAGAGAGGCTCACCTCCATCATGGGCCGGATGAAAGGGGTTCGTGGACCACGTTTGACACCTCTGGTCTAGAGCCCACTGTACTACACCTCAGAAACTGTTTCAGTGCATTATCAAGTAACCTTTTAACCGGGCTCAGTAAACTACTTACTTACTGTATCAGCATCAGCTATTCTGTAATTTTATTCTGATACATCATAAGAATAATTTCTGACTATGATCAAAGAGTGTCACAAAAGATGAATTAAACTAGAAGTATGAAAGTTATCTGTAGTTCTACATTCTCTAACTTTGGTTATATTTTGTTCTTTTTCCCCAAAATTAGTAATCCTCTCCAAGAAGACATGAAAGAATATGTGTTGCTTCTCTTCTTGGGCTTGTGCTCTGCTAAACATTTCATTGGCTCTACACGCTTTACATTCAAGCATTTGATGTTGCAAGACATGGAAGATGCAAATGATGATGATAACTCTCTATTTCCAACACAAAAACCAGTTCCACCACAAATTCCTTTTGATATATTTCCAGTCTGTCCCTTTGGATGTCAGTGTTATTTGAGAGTTGTCCACTGCTCTGACCTTGGTAAGAATAAATCTGCATGTCTCTTTTTTGTGTGAATTATTCTTTGGAAAATTTTTAAGAAGGTGAATCATGAAGTTCCATGAATTATGAACTCATGAGCCAAATCTTGTTTTGAAGGACAAAGTAGATTTAGTTTTCAAGGAGACTAATTTTCTGATTGTTTCAATCAGCTTTCCAAAGATACGACCTATGAAGTTTTATCTTCTGGCTTTGTCTACGTGCACACAAGTTGTATTAGTTTGTAGGTTAGAAAACGATGCGATTAAAATCAGTGCAACCTCCCTTTATGAGGGTTGATGACATGTATCAATTTAGCTAAAGTTAGTAAAGAATTTAGATTCCATTAAAGTCATTTCCTTAAGTGTAAAATGGTATGTTTACTTAGCCAAAGATTTGCTTTCCCATCTCTAAACAAGATTTATTTAAAGGACATAATTTACATAAACACCAATCCAATGATGAGAGAATAATGCCCACAAAATACAAGAACTTCTATGTTCCTAAAATTTTCAGAGAGACAGATTCTACTTTCACATATTCCTTTTATTTCATTGGAAATTGTGCCAAAGTATGAAAGGACAGAACATGACCCTTATCAAAAGTGCAGCATCTTGTAATTTTATTAAAGAAGGCCTATCCTGTCTCCTACAGAAGACTATATGAAAAAAGTATTTGCTTTGCAAAGTGGTAGACCACATGACAACAGAAAAGGGATGACGTGAGACAAAGAGGCCACAAATCAACCACAAGGAAATTGTAATGCAAGAGCAAGGAAAGAACATAGTTATTTGGCTAGGTTAAGACATTACCACAGCTAAACAGCATAACAATAATGATCACATTTTGATCATAGATATATAATATAGTATATAAATATCACTATCTCTAAATTAATTACTATAAGTCATCTGTGTAAGTATTTGTTATTAAGGCACTACATATTTAAAGGATGCCAACAGGCTGTTTCAACCTTACCTTGAAACAACATTAGATATTTTTAGAGACAAAGGTTTTGCTTTTAAATTTCCCCTTCTGTTCCTTTGACGGGTCTATTTCCTCTTCCTTGTTAGCCTCACCCTTCTACCATTCCCACCAGCTCTACCTACTCCTCCCTTCTCTACCCTAATCTCCCCACTCCTCCTACCAGTGTATACCCTCTCATAACTGGATTCTCCTGTCCACCTCTGGTGACATTTGCCTTACCAGGGGACCTCCCTCCATTCTCACCCTCTCCAAGTCCCACACCCAGTGCTGCCAACACATATATTCTTCTCATGCCATAATTCTTAACTTCAGGCCCACCCCCCTTCTTTCTTCCTCCTTCCTTGCTTTTTCTGGAACGCCCAACTTTAAAAAGATCATTGCCATTCACAAGTTCATCATATCTTGCTCACTCTAGCTCCTGGTTCTCACAGAGACCTGGATCCCTTTGTATGACAATGCCTCTGCAGCTGGCCTCTATTATGGAGGTCTCTCCGCCCAAGCTCCTAATGCTGGATCAGAGTGCACGTGTGGGGGTGCACACTTTGGGCTTCTTTCCCACTACTGCCACTTATAACTGCTTCCTCCTCGCCTTTCCCACGCTTTCTCTTATTAAAATGTAGTGCATTTTAATCACGTCTCCCCATCCGTGTTGCTGTCATCTACCACTCACCCAAATTCTCCTCATTAGCTTTCCTCTCTGATCTTGCCTCCAGGTGCACACACTCTCTTTCTCTTGTCACAATTCCCCTCAGCCTTGGTAACTTACACTCTCATGCTGATAGCCCATCTGACCCCTTAGATGTAGGTCTCTTTGATCTCACCTCTTCATTCAATTTGCAGCCCTGATTCAACTCTTTCTCACTCACCAAAATGGCCATTCAGTGGGTTATTGCTGGATGTTCACCCAACAGCTAAAGCTCAATATGTCTAAAACAAAGCTCTTAATCTCCCAGAAGTCCTTTCCACTAACACCTTTCTTGATCACTGTGGACACTTCCACCATCCTGCTTGTCACACAGGCCCAGAACATCGGTATTTTCTTCAGCTCAGACCTCTCTCTAGGTCAGGGGTAGGCAACCTCGGCACGCATGCCAACAGTGGCACACAAGCCCATTTGGAGTGGCACTCGGCACCCTCTGTGGCACCACAGAAATTGCCACTCCTGCCACCAAAAGACACTCCAAGTGGCTTCTTTCAGGGGCAGCTGCAGTGCGAAGGTCCCTGCCATGTCCATGACCCAGGCACCATGTAAAGAAGGCACCCAGAGCAACTCCTCTCTGTGGTGTGCTGCCATCAAAAGGAGTGACTCCAGGCACCTTCTTTCCATGGTGTGCCTGGGGATAAGGGTCCCCAGGCAGGCTGCCGAGAGGAGCCCCTCCAGGTGGCTTCTTTCCATGAGTGGGTCGTCAGCACCAGCTGAGGGTTGAGAAGGAGGGGCCAGCACAGGGGTCGGCAAAGGTTGCCAATCCCTGCTCTAGGTCCTCACATCCAGGCTATGACTAAATCTTGCTAATCTTTCTGCACAGTAACTCTAAGATATAGCCTTTTTTATTCATGAACACAGTTAAAATTCTGGTCCAGAATCATCATCTTGATTACTGCAACCTTTTCTCTGGCCTTGTCCCATCTCATCCCATTCATCTCTATTCAGAAAACTGCTTCAAAGATAATTTTCCTAGCCCTTTTATTTGACCATGTCACCTTTTTCTTTGCATCCTTCCACTGGCTCCCCATTCCCCATCACATAAAACATAAACAATTAGTTTTCACTTTCAAAGCCGTTCACAGCAACACTCATCTCTTGTTTACTATTGAGATGTCCACTCTCACCTCAGAGTGACAATTAATGCCAACTACATTGCTCACTTCTTAAATTTTCAAGCAAGCACCTTCATACATTCCCCCATGCAATCCTTCATGTTTGGGAGGAACTCCCTGTAAACATCTACAAACATCTACCTTACTATTCTCCTTCAAATTTCTCCTCAAAACTCCTCTTTGCTGGGACACCTTGGGAAAAGGGGGGAAAGAAAAAGAGGAAGGAATGTGCTGAGACTACAGACTATCATTGCTGACGGATATTGAGTCTTTCCTTGTAATCCTCAATTTGTCTGGTTTTTTTTTTTTTTTTCCTGTTATCACTTGCTGTATATTTAGATTGTAAATTCTTTTGGGTGGGTATCTGTCTTTTTGTTCTGTGTTTATACAGCACCTAGCACAGTAAGGTCTCAGTTCATAACTAGAGCTCCTAGGTGCTCTGGTAATAAAAATTATTATTATTATTTCACTAGCATTTCAAGAACTCTAAGTATGATTTTTTAAAAATACGTAAAAGTTCATAATCAGTGTCTTTATTTAACTGGATTCTGAATGTAAAATGAAATTAATGAAAATACTAAACCAAGTTTTTGGAGTTTTTTTCAAATTCCAGAATCAGGAACTTATATAAATTCTCTGATCATATTCTTTTTCCCTAATATTGAATACCTTGAATTCTAGTATAGGCAAGCACAGCAAAGCAATTATCTTACTATGCAGAACAGAAAAAAAATTCTGTAAACTTGTTGTGAACTAGTGCCATTGAAGCACCTGATATGTTGACTAGAGAATATGCTCTTACATTTTAAAATTCTGTCATATACATGGAGCACCAGTGCTCCAGTTCTACTTGTTACTTAGCAAGTGGAGCTCTGTGAGGAGGAGGAAGGGGGAGAAGCGGCAAGATGCTCACCACAGTGCCCTGCCGCAGTATGAACTTCACTGCTGTGGCTGCTGGCCGGCCTCGCAGCAGCAGTGGGTGGGCCTCATCTGTAAGTGAGTGGCCCCCAGGCCACCTGGGACCACCCATGACTACGTCCCTGGATTTGCTGTTTAATGGGCTGATTGGGCCTGCCTGGCTTAATCACAAGTGTGAGGAAGACACCCCATCACAGAGATTTAGAATTTACTCTTTTCAATAGCAAACTTAACAGGAAACATTCTAAACATGTACAGTAAAGTAAGACTACACAATATTGATTTTCTAATCAACTACTATTAATATATTTAGTGACCAAAGAGGAAAAAATAGCATATAATTAATAAATATCCTTATTCTCATAATAAAAACAGTACAACAATTTCTTCTTAAAGGCCATAAAAGTTACCAAAACCATAGGACTTCTACAAAGGATCAGGAGCAGAACATGACCCATAAAGAACAAACAGAAGCTACCATTATTTAACTGCAAGAGTAAAGACTAAACTAAATCCAGTGTTCAACAACCATAAAGAACACTTTTGCTAGATAGAAGAGCTACACCCCAGTAACCCTGCCTTGGAATATTGTCCACCAGTGAGCAAAGCTCTTAACCTTCAAACCCGCTCATTCGCAATACAAGCCCTGAAAATGTGTGACACCTATGTTTTGTTTCATGTCAACTCATTATTAATTTTTTTTAAAGTGTAAAACCTTTTATGGATTTTTTTTTAATTCTCTGAATAAAATAGACTACTTTTACAATCTGCAACAGCATGATTGTGTTTGGGTGCCCCATTACAGAACTGTTTTATTAAATTCACACCTATAGAAAAGACCCATAATAAAGATTTTATGTTTAAAATTATAAATTTGTCATTTATGGAACTACATGATTAAACACGGGCCATTTGGAACCTAAGTGGTAGGAAGGGTTGGAAGGTCTCTATTCAGGTTTCTTGTGGATGCCACAACCTTTATTTCAGCCCTTCCCATATTATTTACACATTCCTACCACAGAATGAGTACTGCTGATCCTTCTTCCCCACTACCCTCCTGAGGGCAAATACTCCTTCCCTCTTTCCTTAACTCTCTCCTATTTGGAGTCGCTTGTCAGCTCCTGTTTAGCTTCCAATCCTTCCTTCATAGGCCAGTTATGGGATGGAAGCTGAATTAGGTCTGACAGTGAACCTTTTATAGAGGGTAAGGTTATATTTCCTATTGCAAGCTATTGTTCTAAATGTATATTTTATGTTTAATAAAGAGATGTATGTTGTTGAAGTTAGTTTAAATTATTTTGGGATTCAAACAAGTTTAAAAAGGCAGTTAAAATTCCTTATAATTTGCCTACTTATGATAGCTAGCAACAAAAGCTGAAGACAAAAAGATAATTAACTGAAGCACAAAAAAACAAAAGAAAACCTTAAACTCCGGTCATAGCAAATTAAAAAAATAGGACTGATTTGCTTTTCAAATGTGATCTGTTTTAAAATTATAAATCTAAACATCCAAGGTGAAATTCAATGCAGTTCAGAAGGCCACTAAAAATATCCTTCCATACCACTTTACTTCTCCTCATCATAACTTCCATACTGTACTGTAAGTCATATTTATTTACTGTAATGACAAATAGTAATTTTAACTCCTCTTAACTCTGAAGAACACAAAGTGCAATGGGAGAACACACAAGATTCAATTTTGCTTTATGCATTAATTGTTAGCAATGCTCTCATTACTGGTTATTGTAGAAAGACAACAGAGTCCTGTGGCACTTTTAAAGACTAACAGATTTATTTATCTGTTAGTCTTTAAAAGTGCCACTGGACTCTGTCGTCTTTCTACTGGTTATTGTGTAAGAGAAAAAGAAAACACATCTGAATTTTAGATCCAAGGTAGATATTACAGAACTAAGTTTTTAAAAGATGGTATTTTGACTTGGAAATTGACCCTACATAATATGTATCCACAGAATTATTGAACCCTATCATGCTACTGTATTGTAACTTTTCTAATCCTAGCCATTTAATTTAACAAGCAAACATGATGTGTACATTTTATTCTGAGGAATCTTAACAAGCTATCTTTTACTGAAATTGCAAATCAAAATAAATCTCATGTTTTAAAAAAAGAAAAAAAAAAAGAAAAAAGAAAAAAAAGTCCTATATAGAAGAGTACCAGCCTGGGAGATTACGGGTTCTTTTCCAATTACAAGAGGTAATTTTGCTCAACTTGTCCTCCACCCACCTCCCTGCTAATTGCTGTACTCTAGTGTTTGAATCCCAACAACTGCTTTGATTTGCTGTTACAATCTGGCCAGATCCTATGACATACATTTCCTTGCATTTATTTTGCTCCATTCTGTAAATTCCCCAGCTTCAAGCGTCTGACGAAGGGGGGATTTTTCTCCCACGAAAGCTCATGTGATAAATATATTTGTTGGTCTTTAAAAGTGCCACCAGTCTCCTTGTTTGCTTTGCTGGACTAGACTAACAAGGCTACCCCTTTGGAGCCTGGGATTCCAGAGAGCTGGGCTCTATTTTAACTCAGTGTGACCTCTCTGTGCCACGGTTTACCCAAAACACAGTAATAATGCTTATCTGCTTTTTAAATACACTTTAGGATCTGTGAAATAGAAACATATTTAAGTATTGTTTACTTTTTTTAACTTTATGAATCTTGGATATTGAAAATAAACTAATCAGTTTAACATTTTATTTTATACAGTCAATTCCTAATCAGTTTCACTTTCTGGGGCTTACATTTCAACAGGATGACAATTTTTGGGGAAAACTACAAATGGAGTTTTGTTCTTTTAAAAAGAAAGTTTCATTGGAATACTGAAAACAATTCATGGCAATGTGGACCAATGTTCAGCTCTGTATAAGTGTGAAACAATTTAAAAAAAAAAAAAAATCTAAAGTTTTAAGCTAAACTGACAATGCAGAGCTAAAAACCACATATTTACATTCTTATTTTTTTTATTAGTAGTTAATGGGTTTCTGTATACCAATATGGGAGGCATTTATATATTATATATATATATTTTGTTTGTTTGTTTATCATTCACACAAAATAGGTTTGACTTCCATACCAAGCAATATTCCACCCGATACTCGCATGATAGACCTTCAAAACAACAAAATTAAAGAGGTCAAGGAAAATGACTTCAAAGGACTCACATCACTTTATGTAAGTTTGTTATTTTTTGATTCAGTCAGTTCGGAAGCTCAAATAGTTTATTTATTTATATAAATTATATCCTTCCTCCTATAATAGTTTAGATGAATTAGCATAAAATACTTTGATGTCTCCAACTTTGGCTGCATTACAAGCTACAATATTGTCAGTTTACATGGAGCTAGGAAGCCTATTCTTTCCTAACAACATTCAGACACATGTCACAAACTTCCTCTTCCCAGAGACAGGGAAAATATATTCAAGCTTTGATATGCCCAGAGAGAAATTTCTCTCCGCTTTAACTGACTATAAGGCATATTTCCTACTACATTCATCTAAAACTGTAACCAACCACCACAAACTTAATCCCACATGAGAATGAAATGTCAGGGAGGAATTTACAGTCACCTATCTGCTCCTATTGAAGTGAATTGTAAAATTCCCTTTAACTTCAAACAAAACAACACGAGGCCAACCCTGAGCTTTCTTGAAAATCCTATTTAAATTTTCAATTTTTTAAGATATAAGCAAGAATACTAAATTCAAATAATATGATGAGAAAATGATACTTTAAAACTAGACATATCAATTTGACATGATTGTACATGATACTCCTGTTCAGCAATGCAAGCAAAATATGATGGGCTGGGGTGATTGGGAAGTCTAGCTCAGGCAAATCTGTTATAAACAATTATTGCAAACAGCAACAAAAATCACGTTTTCTCAAAATCCCCCTTATGTCGCAAATATCTGAGACTGTATTTTTCCATATCTTCCATCTCCTCATAGATCATGCAGTGAATTGTGGTTTCCTTAATTCTCTTATTTCAGTTTTTAGATATAACAGACAGCCATAGGTAGAGTTTGCAATTAAAAGGCATATTTACTTAATGTAATATATTCAGAACTTTTTGTGGAAAGTATTTTAACCTTCCTACTGTAGCTATGTTTAGTATGTGACTTCTGGTTAAACAGTAAGCAGTAGCCATTGCACGCACACACAAAAAAGGAAATAGGCAAAATAATAAATCCACACCTCAAATGCAAGTAAAAGTCAAGACAAGTCAAAGCCAATTGACCAATAAAGAGAATATTAAAAAGAGACTCCTGATTTCATCATAAAAAATACAGAATAAATAAGTTTGACTTATGGAAAGAGTCCTTTTCAACAGAACTTGTTCTCTCAACAACAAACTAAAGTTTAGCTAATCTAATTTACTCCATGGTCAACCAATAGAGCTTTTAATTATTATGGATTCATCTGTTGAAGAGAAACTAGGTATTATCAGTGCTTTTTTTGTGATGGTACTCATTGGATACTGAGTACCAGCACCTTTTTTTGTGTGGTGGTACTCTGGGGTACTGAGTACTGGCACCCTTTTTTCACAGCGATGTAGCTCCGGCTTGTGCCACTGCCGCTGGCACTTCCAGGTCCCTGGCCAAGTATCGGCACCTTAAAAAAAAAAAAAAATCCCCACAAAAAAAGCACTGGGTATTATATAATATCTTAGTGATTTTCTAAGACACTTGTGAAATGCCTTGTATCCAGACAAAAATGTAATCAATATGACCTTTACAGAAAGTTAATGAAAAGCACACTAATTATTTAAGTGAACACTAAACTAATACTAACCTCCAGTGTCAGAAAACTGGTAAATCAGTCATTACTAAGCACCACTAGTTGTGCACTAATTGAAAATTCATGATCTCTTGATAATAAAGTGCTGGTTTTTCATATCTGTTCACTTGTGACCATTTAGCAAAACCTAGAAGAATTTTTATTAAGAATGTTTTGTATACTTCATGCCATGAAACAGAGAAATAGTTCTATTAGCAAAGTCAGATGGGAGCAAATGATATTTAGAAAGCAGAATTTCCTACCAAATCCCTCAACCTTTTTCTTTCTCTTGGTGGGAGAAGATTACGTCTGATATTCTCATAATTACTATGAAGTGACAGTAGCAACATTTTGTAAGTAGCCCCTCAAGCAATAGAAAGTACATACACTAACGGTTAAGACACTGATATACAGAAGTATTATTTGACGTGTACAGTGATGTACTGAGGGAGGGTGGGAGTAGGCCAATCCCCCCAATGTGGTGGCAAGCCTGGGAGGTGGGGTGCTGGAGGGAGCCAGAGCTGTGATCTGTTGTGCTTCTGCCCCACCCAGGGGGCACACAAATGTGGGCATGGCCCCCCTCCCGGTGCCGGACACCCTCGGTACACCACTGATTGTGTAAATTAATCTCAAGTAACACAGTCATACTTTGTCACATATACAGCAGGCTCTCTGCTAGTGAGGCAATGACTTCTACAAAAGCAAAGAGAGAGAGCAAATAAGAGACCTGTCCAAAGGAGGGATATTTTGTTTTAATGAACAGAAAAAGAATTTTAAATACATCTGAGTTCAAAAATAAGTATGATAAATTAAATGTTTTTCTCCCTATATACAAGTTACTCATTCCTTTTAATTCTAACTGGGCAGATTTTCATTAATCAATCATTTAGATTACACCATCCTCCTCTCTAGCAGCAGGATTAAGACAGAGAATGTTAGAAGTTTTGAAAAGGATTGAGACCATAATAATGGGCAAAAAATATTTTCTTCCTCTCCTTTACCATAATTTCTAATTTTCCCATATTGCTCTTCGTACAGTTTACTTGCTCTTTTTTCAGTTCCTCTAAGTTGCTGAGCACATTGAACATCTTTTGACATAAACATCAGTAGAAGACTCTCAATTCATCACAAGACCTACCATTCAGATCGCTATAACGTACTGCTTTTCCCTCTTTGATTGATTTCCTTACAATATACCCACCCACCTTTTTCCACATCCAACTGTATTTTTTGTCTCCCACAGTAATCATGGGAAAGTGAAAGCTGGTGGTGTAAGATATCAATTTAGGTTGGGATATTTGTTTTATAAAAAAACAAAACTGAATATAAAAACAAAACACATCGAGATGGAGACAGTCTGCCAGTCCAAAATGCAAGCACAGCACGTTTTGATGCCAACTGGAAAACAAATCTAACACTTTCCTCATTATTTGGCTTTCTCAACTGTATTTAGTGTACCAGCTTGTGGTCTTCAAAAATGTGGCAGCATGAATGGTATTTTATGTTTGAAACAATGAACTGATACAAAAGTAGAAAACATACAATTTACTGCTCCCCCCCTCCCTCAAGCAGACATGCAGTTTTACTTACTAAATTGAGCAGCAAACAATCACCACAGCTTTGTTGCACAGGTTGCTTTAACAATCACCAGAATGAGATTAGCTTTTCCTCACCATCGCTCACAGTTAATGCATTCCAACAGCACTTCTCTCTTATGTCTTGTGGAAGCTCCATGTTTTAGGTACATTTTTTGAGTACTTCAATTTTATGATTTTGGTGATTAAGTAGAACATCCAACATGCATGATTTATATACCGAAATTATTTGAAAACTGTGTTTATGCATTCAATTATTAGTAGCAGGTTTCAGAGGGATAGCTGTGTTAATTTGTTTTCAGCAAATGATGAGAATCCCTGCGGCATCTTACAGACTAACAAAAAACGGTTTGGGCATAAGCTTTTGTAGACTGGAACTCATTTTGTCAGATGCATGCAGTGGCAATTGTAGCTTGTTAGGTATATATATCAGGCCTCAACGATTGTGCCACCCACCTAGGAGCAAGCCCAAAAAATTAAGGTGCTTACCTATGCTGTGGCTCTTCAGAACACCGCCCACCCCTGAAAAAAAGCCACTGCCAATTTCGGCAGCACTGCAGTGTAAAAAAGGCCCCCCCACCATGGAAAAAAGTCACTGCCCAGAGTGCTTTCAGCAGCGGTGGGGGGAGGGGGGAAGAGCAGCAGTGCCGAAAGTGTTGGCTCCAGAAGCGTTTTTATTATGCCCGGGGGGAATTCTGCTACTTAAGTAACATGCTGCAGCTAAGCACCACGGTTAAATTTCTGGGTGCCATGGTGCCCTGGAATTATTGAGGCCTGATATACACATGCTAGGGTGAGGAAGGCAAGTGCCAATAAGGTCAGTTCAATCAGGATGGAAGAGGCCCATTCAAAACAGCTGATCAGAATGTATGAATGACCAAAAGAGGGACCATTATTTTTTGTAGTGACCTAGCTACTCCCAGTCTCTATTCAGCCTTAATCTGATCGTGTCAAGTTTGCATGTGCGTTCCAGCTCTGTAGTTTTGCATTGGCGTCTGGTTTTGAATTTTTTTTCCTCTGAAGTATGGCAACTTTCCAGTCTGTTATTGAGTGCCGGGGGAGACTGAAGTGTTCTCCTACTGGTTTTTGAATGTTACCATTCTTTATGTCTGATTTGTGTCCATTTATTCTTTTGCCAGAGACAGTCCAGTTTGGCCAGTGTATATGGCAGAGAGGCAGTGCTGGCACATATCACATTAGTGGATGAGCTCCTGACGGTGTGGCTGATGTGGTTCGGACCTAGGATGCTGTCCAATTGAGTAGATATGCAGGCAGAGCTGGAAGGGGGTTTGTTGCAGGGATAGGTTGCTGGGTTAGTGTTTCTGTTGTACACAAAGATACCCACACACCCACCCTAACAAACTGAAGTTTCCACTTCATGCATCTAATGAAGTGGGTTCCAGCCCACGAAAGCTTATCCCCCGCCCATTTTTATTAGTGTCTAAGATGCCAGGGCTCCTGATCAATTATTTATAAGTTATCATTTCCATGTCGCCATATGTGTATTGAATGAGAAATCAGGAGATCTTTAATTACCTGAAAATCAAAAAGGAATCCTACAAATAATGGAAAAGTGGATAAATTGCTATGGGTGAATGCAAAAGAATAGTGCAAGCATGAAAGGACCAAATGAGAAAGGCTAATCCATACAAAGAATTATATCTAGCAAGGGATGCAAAAGGCTATAAGATAACATTTTAAAGTATATTAGGAGCAAAAGACAGACAAAGGAAAATGTAGGCCATTCCCTGCCTCAGTAGAGTTGCTAATAACTGATGACATCAAGAAGGCTGAGGTGCGTAATACCTGTTTTGTTTCAGTCTTCATTAAAAAGGTTAATGGTGACTAGATACTTAATATAGCGGAGGCCACCCACTGGCTGATGCCAGCCCAGGCCCTGGCCGGCAGAGCACCTGAAGCCTGGCCCTGCCCCTTTTGGCCCCACCCCCGGCACCTGCTGAGGGTGCAGTGGGCGGGGCTGGCACAGGGGCTGGCAAAGGTTGCCGACCCCTGAATTAAATAATTAATTTGTAAGTAGCTAGTAGATAACAGGGTTATAAGGAACATTCAGCATAGATCTGTCAAGAAGAAATCACACCAAACCAACATAATTTTTTTTTTGATAGGGTTACTGGCCTACTAGATTGGCAAGGTGCAATTGTGATAATATATATATTTTAGTAAGGCTTTTGACAAAGTCCCATGTGACAGTCTCATAAACAAGCTAGGGAAATGTAGTGTAGATGAAATTACTACAAATTGGATGCACAACTCGCTGAAAGTCCATATTTAAAGAGTAGTTCTCATTGGTTTAGGGTCAAACTATGTGGACATATCTACTGGGGTCCTGAATAAGGTCTGTCCTGTGTTTGGTTCTATTCATTGTTTTCACTGATGACTCAGATAATGGAATAGAGAGTAGGCTTAAAAAAAACTATGGATGACATTAAGCTGGGAGGAGTTGCAAGCACTTTGGAAGACAGCATTAGAATTCAAAACAACCATGACAGATTAGATGATTCATCTGAAATCAACAAGATGAAAGGCAATAAAGGTAAGGGCAAAATGCTACACATAGGAAGGAAAAATAAAATGAGAAACTACAAAATGGGGAATAACTGGCTAAAGGAGGATGTGGGGGTTACAGTGGGATCATGAGTTTAATGTGAATCAACTGTGTGATGCACCTGCAAAAAAGGCTAATATACTGGGATGTAATAATAGAAGGGATGCATCTAAATCACGGGATTTAATTGTCCTGCTCAACTCAGCACTAGTGGGGCGTCAGCTGGAATACTGTGTCCTGTTCTGGTCACCACACTTTAAGAAAGAAGTGGACAAACCGGAGTGAGTCCAGAGAAGTGAAATAAAAATGACCAAAGAGTTAGAAAACCTGATTATAAGGAAAGGTTAAAAAAACTGGTCGTTTTTAGCTTTGGGAAAAGAAGATTGGGGGGGGGGGGGGGGGGCTGATCATCTTCATATATGTTAAGGGCTGTTATAAGAAGAATGGCAAGAAGTTAGTAATCAATTGGTCTCCATGTTCACTGAAGTAATGGGCTTTATCTTCAGCAACAGAGGTTTATGTCAGGTGTTAGGAAAAAAACTTTCTAATGATAAGGGCAATTAAGTGCTGGAATAGGTTTTTAAGAACAGGTTGGACAAACACTTGATAGTGGTGCTCTAGGTATACTTGGTGCTCTTGCAGCACAGGAGACCGGACCCCTCTCAAGGTCCCTTCCAGCCCTACATTTCTACTACTCCATACAATAATGAATATGTAATTATTAAAATATTTACCAATGTCCTCCTAAATACTTGATCATGAAAATCCAATATATATATATTATTTTCTTACCTTTCGTATGTTGCTTAGGCACTGGCTTTGAACAACAACAAAATATCTAAGATCCACCCAAAAGCCTTTCAATCAACAAAGAAATTGCGACGGCTGTACTTATCCCATAATCAGCTAACTGAGATCCCAGCAAACCTGCCCAAATCTTTAGCAGAGCTACGAATTCATGATAATAAGGTGAAGAAAATACCAAAGGAAGCATTTGAAGGAATGAAGGCTTTACATGTATTGGGTAAGTCTGTCTTATTGGAACAACATTAAAATGACTGCATATCACAATTGGCAAGTGTCTATTTCAGAACTACATTAAGCACAATTGAAGGGACATGAAGGATAACAAGAAGGCTTTCAATAAGTATGTTAGCATCAAGCAACTGGTCAGGGAATGTGTGGGTCCCTTACTGGATGGAGAAGGCAGCCTAGTAACAGATGATAGGAAAAGCTGACATAATCAAAGTGGTTTTTTTTACCTCAATCTTCACAGACAAAGTTAGCTCACAGACTACTACACTAGAGAGCAGAGTCTCGGGAGGAAGTGAGCAGCCCACAATGGTGGAAGAACAAATTCAGGACTACTTAGAAAAGCTAGACATGAACAAGTCAATGGAGCTGTCTGAAATGCATACATGAGTGCTTAAGGAGTTGGCTGATGTGCTTGCAGAGCCATTGGCCATTATCTCTGAAAACTCATGGAAATCAGGGGAGGTCCTGCACTTAGAATGGACAAATCCCATGCACTGTTAGAGACTGGGGACTAACTGATTAAGCATTAATTCTGCCAAAAAGGACCTTGGGGTTACAGTGGACAAGAAGCTGGATATGAAGCAAGAATATGCCCTTGTTGACAGATAGGCTACCATCATATTGGGCTGCATTAGTAGGAGCACTGCCAGCAGATAGAAGGAAATGATTATTCTCTTCTGTTCACCACTGGTGAGCCCACATCAGGAGTACTGTGTCCAGTTTTGGGTCTCTCCCCTCTGGAGAAAGGATGTGGACAAATTGCGAGAGGGTCCAGCAGAAGGCAATGAAAATTATTAAAGAGCTGGGGCATACGACTTATGAGGAGAGGATGAGGGAACTGATCTTATTTAGTCTGCAGAAGAGAAGAATGAGGGAGGATTTGATAGCAGCCTTCAACTATCTGAAGGGGTAAAGGGATTCTAAAGAGGATGAAGCTAGGCTGTTCTCAGGGGTGGCAGATGTCAAGTTCCAAGGGGGAGGTCTAAGTTGGATATCAGGAAAAAACGTTTTCATTAGGTGGGTGGTAAAGCACTGGAATAGGATACCTAGAGAGCTGGTAGACTTTCCCATCCTTTAATGGTTGTTAACACCTGGCTTGACAAAGCCCTGGCTGGGATGATTTAGTTGAGATTGGTCCTACTTTGAGCACGGGGCTGGACTATATGACCTCCTGAGGTCTTTTCCAACCCTAATCTTTTATGATTTTATGAATATGGTGAAAGAGCTAACAAATACAGTATAAACACCATAGCTATTCCACATACAAGAGCATAAGAGTTCTGTATATAGAATTGGTGCAGAATCTGGTACTAAACCACAATGGAAATATAATAGAAGCTTTATTAGCCAATGTCACTTATAAAATGTTATTTTGCCAATATTACTAACACAAATTGGTGAAAATAACTGCTACATCTTCTTGAAACACATCTTCATTCAAACATTAATAGCCTTGTGAGGCAGCTGGACAAAAACTTAGGTTCAGCTACTAATGCAAATAACTAGGCTCTCTTACAGCCCAGCTTCATTACTTAATCTTTTTATGAAGGATGACACATTTCATGTATAACTGATTGTAATACCATGCAAGCATCACGGATTTCATTGCAGGAGAAAACAGAAAAACTAACTCAGATTAAAAGACTCAGATTAAAAAATGCAAATATCTGCAGTAGCAGCAGAGAAAATACAGTTATTGGCAACTTTTGTTTCCTGTACATACTTTCTGTTCAAATTTTTTTTACATAGAAGTTCCTCTTTAAAGAAAAATATCTATATTGTAAGAAATTTGACACACCATCATCAATTAAAGCAACTTTATATGACTTAATTCAGATCTACCTAACTATAGCTGCCAAATGGGTCAAGTTTTGGTAACTGTAGATCAAACCATGCAATCCTTACTCAGGCAAACTGTTACCTTTCCAAAGGTAGCATCCAGCTGCTCCCGCATAGCCAATCCATGGCATCCCCTACGAACAGGAGCCACTCCAAAATTCCAGTTTTAATCCATGGTCATACTGAGGATATTCCATGGAGTTCCAGAATGTTTTGCAATATACAAATCAAGTAAAGTGTGGATTAGCCATTTAGGAAGAAGTATGCACAAACCGCATAATCCCAGGACAATCTCCTCTGAATTATAGTAAAGAAGTTTTAAAACTCAGGCACGTAAACCAGGCTATTTTTATCAAATTACCAAAACAATCGTAATGATTTTAACTGAGGTGAAAGCAGAGTTGCTGTTAGTAAGCCCTGGATAAGCAAATAAACTAATAAATATTCCACACCAATTCTAGCCTAGTTTTAAAATACTTGCTTTGGCAGAAATGAGCGCAAATCCTCTGGACAATGATGGAATAGAACCAGGTGCTTTTGAAGGAGTGACAGTCTATCACATCAGAATTGCAGAAGCTAAATTGACCTCAGTTCCCAAAGGTAAGAGTTCTTTTTTCTACTAAAGATATGCCAGAATAATGTATTAGTCTCTCCGATATGTGCTATATACAATCAGAAGCTTCCCCCCACATGCTCTCCTGAATTAATCTGATTAACACTTTTTTTTTGTATTTCTGTAGGGTGACATTACAATATTCAAAATAATTATTTTAATCTAATAGGTTCTAAACTTTGTTCCTTTCTTTCCACCCTGTCAGAAGCAGCCTCCATCCTTCACATCTCCTCCCTTCCACAGCTTAACATAAAATCTTTCAGTTTTCTGTAACTTTAATTTTTGTGTAAAAGTATTCTTCAGCTTTGTAACTCAAAAGTGCTTAACAACAGAACTAATCAAATATCCTTTTGGATCACCATACAACTCATTGACAAAGCAGATCATAGCTTTTATTAGGAGGTTTGGTAGATTAAATTCAAAAGATGACTGTTTTGGCTGAGTGGTCTCAAATAAATACAATCCAAAGTTTAAAACATCATCTCACATTAAAAAAAGTCCACTGTTTGCAAAAACTTAGTGTCGTAGTGGATAAAACAATAGCTCCATAGCTGATCAGTCAACCAACAGCCAAAACTCTACATATGGGTTTGTAGCAAACATACTTGTGGCAGAAGCGAAGTACTACTCTTTATATCTCAGCTATCATAATACTACATGGGCAGAAAGTAGCCCTCTCCTGAATTTCAATACCATGATTGCACAAAAAAACTACACTATCAGGCAAAGTGGAAGAGTAGTGCAATACTGTATATTAACTAACTTCACTGTGATGTGGGGTTTTTTGTTGTTTTTAAACACATATATACCCATAAGTGCTGGAACTAAGGGTGATGGTATTGCTCCTGCAACCTCTGGCTACAAGTGATTTCCATCATATACAGGGTTTACAGATTAGTTCAATGACTTTCAGCACCCCCTCTATACAAATTGTTGCAGCACCCTTGTGTATATATTATTTTTGAAAAAGCTGATACATAAATATCTGAGAAATACTGGAAGAAACCTAATATTTCATTTTAAATTATACGGCAGTTTTAGGACAGAAACCCACACAATATCCTTTAAAACTATTTTGTGTATATCATTATTCCTCAACACAAAACCCGTTCTTATAATACAATATCATTGTTGTAATTAAAATTTCTCTCATCAGAAGAGACTAAATTTTCTATCAACTATCTATGGTGACCTTGAAGATAAATTCAGCACACAAAAAAACCACACATATAAAACAGTGCACCCAATTATTCTTGTGGGACGCTGTTAGGACATAAGGTCTAGGATCTGAAACAAAGTGAAGACTGCAAAATAAATATACAGCCAATGTTAAAAACTGTTGGCGAATTTACCATAAATACGTGCAGATATTTCCCTAAAAAATTCTTTCTCAAAAGGATTCTTTGCTGACTTCGAAATTTTCTTTTCAGGTTTAAAAAAAAATCAACTAATTTCAAAATGAGAACTTTCAAAAACACATTAAAAATAAGCTTGATAGACATACATCATTGTGGTTAATTCCATAATTCTGATATCAACAATATACTTAAGGAATCAAGGAATCATAAGCTGGAAAATTGTGAGGCAAATTAGCTACAAAAAGAGTCCATGAAGTGTTCTATTTTCCATTGTTATTCCCATATCTAGTAATACCAGAACAAACAGCTATAAAAACTTGTATAATGCTTTCCTAGGCCATTCTGGCAACCATGGACAAGCAGTCTGCCTTCTTTGGGATCAGAGCACAGCAAACTAGATCATTACTGCTAAAACTAAGAAGTCAGTATATAGAAACGAAAAGCAATGATTGCATTCCACCGGTATCATTTAATAAAGCACACTGTAGAAAAGATCTTGCCATCTTCTGGCTTATTCCCAGAGGTCAGAGCCACCAGTTCCGAAGCAGGAGTGAGCTCTTAGCTTTAAATTGTAAAAGCATTCTGGATACTGACATGCAAATGAGAATAACGAGTAACCCCCTTTGCTGATAGGTTTTAAAAAAAAAGAACAAGCGTGACAACCATAACATTTGAGTACTATATCCTTTGGAAAAAATTAAGAGCTCACAAGCAATGATGACTGTCCTAAATTCACAAAAGAATGATTATGCCCACCAAGAGCTGAAAAACTGAACATAATGATGTCTCATTTATATGTTCTTGGAGTACCAAGTAGGAGTAAATAAAAGGAATTAATTAAGAAAGAAAGCTTGTGACTTATATAAAACTTAACTTTTAAGATCCATTGTTTACAGGCCCATTCCCACCCATTTTTAGCCAGCTTTAAAGTGTTAAATGTGCTGTGGCTTCTTCATAAAGAGAGCTGGATTCATTGCTCATGATCCTTAAAGAAGGTTTCTTTTGAAGCATTCAGGACCCAGCAGTAAATAGAGGAACTTCAGTGATTTGAAGGATCTAATTTTAGTCAGTCTTCTACAAAGAATCTTAGCCATGGTTCATCCACAGTAGTGTCCTGCAAATTTCACCCAGGAAGAAGAGATCCGCAGTACTTAGAACAATAGTACTTAGGGGAACTATATTTCATTAAGTGAAAACTGACATTGATACTTTGTCAGTATGTATGAAAAAACAGTTCTACGTATCCTACATAATAATCAGCTCTTCAAGACTATAGTAATATTTCCTTTTCATTCAATTTTTTTTTAAACAGATACGCTTTTCAGGAGGTTGAAACATTAAGAATTCAATCTTCTGAGTCCATGGGATGGGCAATTACTGGATACGATTCCTCCTTGATCATTTCTCTTTGTGAGCACTTAACTGTCCACTGTTCATGGCCTTGCTATATTGTGTTAGGCCTACGTTTAGGACTAGGAGTGAAATGTGATCTTACACCTTGTGCCAAATAAAACATTTAAACCATGCTATGCATGATTCTCAAGTGGCCCACAGCAAAAGAATGTGTAGGTTATTCCCAAACCTGAACGCAGCACAATCTAGTACCATTGATAGGCCTGATTCATTCACCCTTATTTACAAGTAGATACATGGATTTCAGTGAGAAGCAACATATCCATCAAGCAAAGTATTACTCAACATGAGTGAAGGTGGCAGAGTTTGATCATATGATTAAAATCCAATTAGAATGATTAAAAAGAAAGACAGCAGAAATCTAAAGGTATTGGACAGTGTAGTTATAAAAACAATTCTAGTCAATCTGTCATAATATTTAACTAAACTAGGTAAGACAAAAACGAGAATTACTTTTACAAACCAGACTTAATGACTAATTAGTCAAAGACTATTTTATTGTTGTTGTTATAAAATTTCAAAGAGGAAAAAACAAATATTCAAGTCTAGAATTCTTTTGAAAAACAAACCAAACAATTTAAGTTACAAATGAAGAAGTCTAGGGAAATAAAGAACCATAACATATATTTATATTTACTGGATATTTTTTGACCCAGACAGCAAAGCACTCCTACCCGTCACCTTCTCAACAGTCCCCAAAATGAAAAGGGAAGGAGTCATTGAGAATTTAATATATATAAATATTTTAACTAATTAAATTACATTGATATTTCTTTCCTTTAGGGCTACCATCCTCTTTACTAGAGCTTCATCTAGATGACAACAAAATTACAGCAGTTGAACTTGAGGATTTTATTCGGTATAAAGATCTTCAAAGGTAAAATGTAATATGTAGAATGTTTTCTCCAGGAAGCATGACTTGGTGGAAATGTCAAAATTTCCAAGACTTTCTCCAGCAACTTAGGTAACCATTTTGGGGGTATGGTGCAGTAGGGTGAAATAGCTTGAAACAGTGGTTCCCAACCTTTTTGGCTTGAGGGCTACAGATGTATTTTTTTTACAACCCTGAAGGGCCACCAGCCTCTGCCAGCAGGCCCACTCCCCACTGCAGTCAGATAGCAGGAGTTCAGCAAGGAGGCAGGGAAACTACATGCGTCCTTGTAGCCCTGTGCACTCCATCTGGGTCCCTAGGTAGTGGTCCCCTTAATGTTGCAAGGGGGGATGGAAGAGCCCCATCCTTTGGTTCCAGCAGGGACCCTAGCACCTACGGACCTAGGAAGAGTGCTTTGCTGTGCTCCTTGCTATAGCCAGGGGGAGGGGAGCACTGGTCTCCATTCCCCCTGGGTGCAGCACGGAGCCTGCACTAGTCTTTAGCGCCACAAAACCACGCCCTGCTTGGGTCCTTACATGGTGGCTCCCTTCTGCAGCCAGCAGGAGTGGGGCCTAGGCCACTTCGAAAGTCCCCATGGGCTACTTTTGGCCCCCAGGCCATAAACTGGGAATCACTGGCTTAAAACATTAATGTTGTTACTACATTAGAACAATGATGTCCTCTCAGTGTGGTTGAGGAAGGAAAATATAAGAAAAAATTTGCATTTGCTATCTTTTGGAGTTCTATATGTTACACCAGTCTGTCTTGACAGAGTGCTTATGAGCATGCCAGGTGACTAGGTTCAGCTAAGTACTGTAAGGTGCGCAGACATTAAATATCAATCTACTCCACCAACTACTGTTAACCCCCCACCCCTTCCAGATCCCAAAATACCCTGCCACCATAATCACTTCTCTCAACTGCTCTCCTAACTGACACACAATCTTCTTCTCCTAGAGGAGACCTACTGCCTTCTCAAGCAGGGGAAAGGAAAAGCAGCAGCAGACTCTGCATATTGCTCTTTAATAACACATTTCTTCTCAGCAGATTCATTGTGTTTCCTGGTACTTTCTTTTGTCCACTCAGTAGGGGAGGGAAAGTGAGGAGTAAAGCAGCCTCTGAATTTGTGCTCCTTTAAGATGTGGGGTAAAAGGTACTGAGAAAGTGGAGGGCTGGCTGCAGTCATGGAGTTCTTCACAAAGGGGGGGGGTGTAGAGGGGAACAAGCAAACAGCAATAGCTACTGCAAGAGGAATATGGGCACCCAGCAAAGAATACATGAAAAAAAAGGCAGGAGTGGTCACAAAAAAGACACAGAGGACAGTGCCAACTGATTTTAGGGTGGGATGCCTCCAATGCAATTATGTTTTAGAGGTTTGTGGAGTGTGAATAACCACTCAATTTAAAAGAAGGGAGAATTATCTTTGAGTGAGATTGTTAGTGGGAAATAAGGCAAAAAGGACGACTTCTGGTAAGATTGTATTTCTGAAGAGCGTAGAGGGAAGGAAAGATTTAAGGACCAGAAAGTGTGTTCCTGGAAACACTGAAGGTGGGTGGAGGGAGAGATGGACTATGTCCTGGGGCCTGGCTGGACAGAGTTTAGTCAGTGCGTGGGGAAGGAAACATGTTTCCTTCAAAAAACTGGGGCCAACAACAGTGATTTCACATGGGGTAAAATTGAGGAAGAAGGCAGAAATGAGTTTGTTTTGAGAAATGGAGGCTCTAAAAATGGGAAAGGCTCCCTACAAGGCCCAGCTGATGTTCTGAGAAAGTAGCCGAGTAGTTTTGAACATAGAATTTGCTATTAGAAACATGAGCTGGGAGCTCCAATTCAGTGTAAGAAACTTGGAAACAGAAAATGGAAGCCTTACATTGTCCTTCCCTTACTCAATTTTGTCCCCTTAACATTTTGAAATAATATTTGTATCTCTGAGACTAGTCAATGGCTTAGAAGACTACGGTAAAGTGTGAGTGACAATTTATGTGAAGAGGAAATCTGGAAGTAGAAAATAAAAGCAAGGGACGGTAACTACCTCTCAGAACTTTGGGGATGTGAAGGGTTACAATAAGCTATAAATTATTACATTAACCTCTTCAAAAAATTTTCTTTCCTGCTACTGTCTATATATTCTAACAATACAAAAACACTGTTTTTCATTGTGCATAAATGCATTGATTGTGTACACTACTTAAAGAATATAATTTATTTATACTATAAAACACTGCTAATATTTTTTAGTTTTAATGTTCGCTCCTGACAGAAAAACTATTGCATACGAACTGGATAACTACTTACAATTAATTAAGTATTGCCCTTCAAATGGAGTTAAACTGGGCAAATAATCTCTTCCAGATCAGTCCTATAGACAATGCAGATTAATTTTTGAATCAAAATTAACCTGTTTTCCTTTTCTGATTTTAGTTTTCTCATGTAAACTGCTGTGTGCAAAACCTGACTGAGAAGAATACTCAGAAATACTTTTATAAAATGTCTTATGTATCAGCAGTTAAGTTTCCTTGTTTAATTTCTAGGCTGGGACTGGGCAACAATAAAATCAAAGAGGTGGAAAATGGAAGTTTTTCCAGTATACCAAAAGTACGAGAAATACATCTAGAAAACAACAAACTGAAAAAGGTTCCTCCTGGTCTATCTGATCTGAAATATCTGCAGGTAATATACTACTCTCAGCAGATGATTTTATTTTATTTTGTTACATTGCTTAGAAAAATATGGCACATAATTACTCTAACAATTATGTACCTTGGATACTGTACTTACAACAGAAAAATGGGACAAAATGTATATGTTTGAAGAGATAACCAAGTTCAAGTACCAGGATTATTCAACACAAGTAATTCTCTGAAAAAACAGACCAAAACTTTTTTTGGGTAGTAAAGGAATATCTAGGAAGCCAACTGAGCACTGAACTACCAAAACAGGGCAAACGGAAAATAATTATATTTCTAATAGAGGCTTGTACCGACATGGGCTAGGACTGAACTATTTTTATCCCCAAAGTTGAAAACATTTATCTCCAAACTTATATATTTATGAGCGTATCTATCAAACTCAAGTTGAAATTGAAGTTCTGCAGGAGAAAGCAAGGTAAAATGAATGATGCAGATTTAAGGTTTGGTATTTAGGACCCACCAAAGTTAGAACAGTGACCAGAATCCAAAATACTTTTATATGAAATACAGTATGAGGACAAAGGGAAGATGGTAATTGGAATGATGTAACTTTAAAGTCTAATATTTTGCAATCTGCTATGTCCATCACTTTATTCCACTGCAAAGCCAATAATCTAAGCTTTCCAAAAGTACAGAGTATTTGTTTTGTAGCCCTGATAGCCAGCAAATTAAATTGTATGCATGATCATTATGTGCCTCTTTTTTTTAGAAATAAATGCATGTTATAGTCATAAAATTGTATTTAATTTCATTTCCTGAATTGTTTTTGCAGGAATGTGCGGTATGCAGTCGGTATATACTGGCTCTTTCAAGAAAGTTTTCCTCAGGTGTTTCACGTAAAATAGTATCTTTAGGTGTTCCCTGGTCCACTAAAGGTTGAGAAACCCTGACCTAGTCACACACAATACAGGGGAATGCCAGGTCCAGTCTAATTAGGGTGGAGAAACCTGTTCAGTATAAAAAGTGACTCTTCTAAGTGCTCTAAGAAGTACACACTTAATAGATTGCTTGAGATTTGGTGTTCCTCATAGGGGTCTGGGTAGAGCTAATGCTGTTATTTGACCAAAGGGTTCATGATTAAAGCTCTCCGCCTCCTACCAGCCAAAAATACTATTTCTTAAGCCTCACAGATTCCACCAACCCTTTCTGAGCACACTGGTATTAAAGTTTTTTGCAGGGTGGACTGATTTGATTTACATTTGTACCTTTTTATTCTTTTTCTGAGTAAAGGTTGGCCTCTGTTGATTGACAGCAATTAAAACATGTTGATTTGCAACCAAATATAGGCTTCATACTAAATTTTATCCTTTTTGCTAAACAGGAGACTACACTACATCTATGCACATTTATTTTACCAGTTACATTGCTTAAATAGTTATTCAGATAATTAATGTTTTGCATTTTTTGCTATGTTAGAAAATAGCAAATAAAGCATTTCTTATTTACTAGATTTTTTTTTAAAAATTTGTGGTGGAAACAGCTCTATTTGCATGGAAATTAGAATGCAACCGGAAATGCACAAAAATATCATTTAATGTTTTAAATTATTATTAGTTATATTGAACTACATTAAATGTGCTGTATACATCAGAAGAGAAATTTATCAAAATATTTTGCATTAAAAGTAGCTGATTTATTAAACAAAGGGAGCATTAGCAGTAGTTCTCAACCACCGTGTGATGACATAAAAATGTGTTGTGGAACAGCAGCTTATACTGGAAAAAAAATGATTTTGATAGAATAACTTATGAAAGCTCAGAAAAAGAAATAAGTAATACCAGTAAAACCACTTTTATGCTTGTTTAACTAGCTCTACACTAGAGTTTTTGCTAGTATAGAGTAATGTCACAAAAAGCGCCACCCTGCTATAGTTTCTAGTATAGAGCTGGCCTTAGTGCTAAATCTTTTTCTCGCACTGTCAGCCTGAGTAGCTGGCCTGCTCCTGAAGAATTTCACAAGAGTAAGTAAGGAGGTAGGCTTGTCCCCCTTCTCCTCTCCACACCCCGAACTTTGGCACAGGAGTGAAGTTATTAAAACACACTAAGTGATCCCAAAGATGTTCTTAAGTAAACTCTGTGTCCCTAATATTCCCTAAACACATCTCCCCAAGCTTTGTGCCAAGATGTGTTTAAGCTGAGTAGTTTATGCACATGTACCTCCTAGGCAGTGGAAGTACTCTGGAAATTTCAGTTGCATTGGGGAACTCCACATTCAGGGAGGTGAAAGCATTTTGTTTTGATATTTCTGGAAAAAAAATCAGTTTGAAATAACTTTTCATTTGAAAATTGTCTTTGATTTTTTTTAATCAAAAACATATAAAAATGTTCAAAATTACAACATTTTATTTTGAAAATGCTGATAAGAAAGTTTTATTTGACCCAATTTGTTTTCCTTTCAGTTCATCAAAAGTTACAAAATGTTTTGGTTTTGGTTCAGCTTGAAACATTTTTTCTTGGCTTTTTCAAAATTGTTAGTGAACTAAAAAAATGTTATTTGCATAGCTGTGTATAGGTTTGGTTGCATGGGGAGTTAGTCTGAAATAAAGTTGCCCCTACCACTGAAAGAAAACTGCCTTCAAATACAATTTCAGCAGCAGGAAGCTTGAAAAGCAGCCCCTGCTGCCACAAAATCAGCCGCTGTGGGCAGTTACTGTGGCAGCTCTTAAAGTGATGACAGCCTGCCACCACCATGATCGTTTCTTTTGGTGGCAGGGGGAGATTTTGAGGCAGGCTAATTTCAGCTGACACACTAAGCTGCATTTATATTAGGAGGGTTTGCTGATATAGCTATGCTTCTTCTGACGTAGAGCTGACCTAAATCTCTACACTGGTTATCGTTAATACAATACACATATTAATGAATGCACATATTAAAGAAAAAGGTAAATTGGTATATTAAGAATAGAGTCAAAGCACTGTGATAACAGGATAATAAATTAAATCTGACAATTTTACAAAACCATGGAAAAATCCTCTTTCTAGCACCTATTATCACCTGACCTTCATTTTAGGGACTTAAATCTAACTGCTCTATAGAAAACCAAATTATATTTTCTTTCATCAGTGACTACATCAGCACATTTCCCCCACTTTACCCATTAGATATTATCACGGTCATTTTCTTGTTCTTATTTCTACAGGTTGTCTTTCTTCACGCTAATAATATTGCAAAAGTGGGACTGAATGAGTTCTGTCCAACAGGAGGAAACATGAAGAAGACATTATACAGTGGCATTAGTTTATTCAACAATCCTGTGAAATACTGGGAAATTCAACCTGCAACATTCCGTTGTATTTTAGGTAGAAATAGTGTGCAGCTTGGGAATTTCTGAAAGTGATACAGAAGTTTGCATATTCCAAAACTATCTTTAAATAGACATTTATGTAGCTTTTATAATACTTGAAATCTGTTGTAAAAGGGCAATTTCACATCATTTAACCAGTTTACAAAATATCAACACTAATTCAGAGATTGTAAATTAGGAAAACAATATACTGTAGCTGTCTTTTGTCTTATTTGATAATGTTAAACTTTACATTTTTTGAGTAACTTATAAAAAAACCTCAATTTTCAAGAACAGGACTCTTGGAAACTGAACTGGAAACTGTATTTTGACATTTCCCATTACACATTTTAAATTGTTTACTTAAATCTACAAGGTTTTTTTTTTCCTTTAGAAAAGCAATGAAACGCATTAAATAAAAACACCTTTTTCTATAATGACTTTTTTAGGTACTAAAATATTTTATTTTAAAAAGTGTATCTATAATTCATAAAAATGTTAACAAAATATGATGTCAGATTTCAAGGATAAATTAGTTTCTCAGATTTAGCATTAGTAAAATAAATTGGTCAAAAGCAAATAAAAATATGGTATTTGAAATTTGATGTTGATCTAGTTCTTCTAATGTCACTAAGCCTGATTATATTTATAGTATTTTTAGTGAAATGAAATTGGGTTTGATACCTTGGAATTAAGAATTAAAACCTCTTTACCTTTGAGCATTTATTCTTGCAACTATTTACTAAAAAATGTCCATCAGTGTTTTGCTACCAACATAACTGTATGCACTCTAAATAGTAAAAAGTAGTATTTAAATTTACCATATGCTTCAAGCTTATTAGGAGCTGTTATTAAAACCTCTATAGGGCAGCACAAAAATAGTAACATTTTAGCTATATAAATTGTAATCATAGTCTTAATTTTAAATATGATTCTTTTACATTTTTGACATTATATAAACCACATTAACAGTAATATATAGTCTAAAAGTACCCCAACATTGCCGAACACAAGCAGTGTATAATGGAAATGTAACTGACATAACTGCTTACATAGAATAACATGTAAAATATGCAATACTGACAGTACTGTATAAAATGGATATTTTATATATCTATTTAGTGTATATTTGTTACGTATATTCGTCGTAAGTTAAATGAACTTGAAGAATACCCTGAAATGTATGTCTTTTAATAAATATGTTGGATTGAAACCAAGTTATTTTGTCATGCTTTGGTCTTAGTGGAACATTGCTACCATATAGAACATTACTTATCACTCAGGTTACTTTTCTACAACTTATGTAGTCCCAGTACATGGTTATAAATATTCATATATATAAAGTCTCAGAAGGTATCTCTAAGTAAACTTTTTTAGTATTTTTAAAGTTTTTCTTGTCATTATTCTTTGTTTTAATCTGCATATATTCAAAATAATTGAATGTTACATTTTCTTTTACTAAATCACCAAGTTTGTTTTCCCTGACATTCTAGTGGAAAAGTGATGAACAGAGGTACTATATGCAAGCAATTCAACAAGGAAATTCAATAGCACTCTCCCTCCCACTCCTTATCTGAGCTGAAGCTCTATAAGATGCTTTGTTCTCTAAAAGTCTTTAGATAGCATTCTAAACATTCTTCATTCAGCACTATTTCTTATTTTGACCTGAGCCCACTTAGTCTTTTCTGGTTGTACTTTAAAATTTTTGTGATCAGCAAAAATTTGTGGAATATGGGTCAAAGCAAGAAACTCTGGCTAGTTTTCAGTGAGGAGTAATGGGTGGGAACTTCTGGGAGTAGATCCTGTGGGGTTTGGTTAGTAGAAGTGGCAGCTGCTGTTGGGAATGGTAAAGTAGGAGGGTGCTGTTAGACGTGGCGCTAACAGTTTGTGGTTACTGTTTCAGCACTTAGCCTTTCCATGCCAGTCTCATGTGTTGTGTACTCTGCTCGATGTAAAAATGCTGTTTTCCAAGTATGAGAAACCAGTCAAGTGCCACGAGGAGTAGGGGAATAGCCAATTCATTACAATTAAGACATGTTTTGAAGGAGCCAGAGTTGGCAGAAATAAAGAATTGGAGTGGTGGCGGAGTGGGGGAAGCAGGAGGAGAAAGCAGGCCTTCTCCTTCCCTCCCCTTAGCGCTCTCATATTAGGGATCACCAAAGTTTAAGTAATTTCTCTAACCTCTCCTAAATGAACATAACTAATGATCATGCTAACCCTTCCTAAATTAACATGATTAATATTAGACAACAGAGTCCTGTGGCACTTTTAAAGACTAACAGATTTATTTATCGCATGAGCTTTCGTGGGAGAAAATCCCACTTCGTCAGACGCTTTGAAGATAGGAAAGTTACAGAGCGGGAGGAAATTAAATGCAGGGGAGTGTATGACATAGCATCAGGTCAGGCTGTAACAGCAAATCAAAATAGGTGTTAGGATTCAAAACACTGGGGAACAGCACATAGAGGAAGGGGAGGTCAAATCACTTGTTGTAATGCGAGAAAAATCCACAGTCCCAATTTAACCCCAAGACAACTGAGTCAAATTTGCATATAAATCTGTTAGTCTTTAAAAGTGCCACAGGACTCTGTTGTCTTTCTACAATAGACTAACACGGCTACTCCTTTGGAATATGATTAATATTACTTCATGAATAGGACTTACAGGAATGATGGCTACTTAAGATACAAGTGTGAAAGATAAGTGGATAAGAGTTTAGTTGGAATTGATGTATATTATCTCTCCAATTACTACGTGATGTTGCTTAAGCCTTTTGCTGCTGTCACTAAGTTTGATGAAATGAGGCACCATTTAAAGGACTTAGATACTACTACAGGTTATAAAAATACTAAAATAGTATTAAGTACACAGAAAACCCACTTAAACCTCTTTTTATTAGAATATTGTTCAAAATAGAATCAAACACGTACAGAAACACAGCCGAAGGACATTAACAGATTTTAAAGCCAGAAGGGACCATTATCTAATCTGAACTCATGCACAACACAGCAGCAGAGTTTCATCCAATGCACCAGGCACATAACGAAAAACGTGATTATGTAATTAAACACAATCATACTGCATATGCATATGGGGACTGTATTAAGCTTGCACAGGCAATTTTAATTCTAGCATTTCCTAACTTTGAAAGCTTGATTTTGCAACCTCAATAATGTTCTCTTCCTAGATTGTTAAAAAAGCAAACTGGAAAAACCCCACAAATCTCATCATATAGCATCATACTGACATCTACATGGTGCATCCTCACAGAGTACTGCTACTTGAGCTGTCCAAGTAAATAGGGTTGCCATCTTCCATGTGGGTAAGCACTTTCCCTGTGGGTTTCACATATAATTTCTTTCAACAAAGAAACCATGAGACTCAGATTTCTTGGGCTCCATTCCAGGCTATGGAAAGGAATGTGGCTAGTAGCACATTCTCCTGCCTATTCCTCTGCCTATCCCAAGCTTTATCCTGTCTGACCAATGCCTTCCAACCTGCCTCTGTCAGAGTTCTCTCTCTTCCCTACTACTTGATCCTCATCTCAGACTCCATGCCCAGCAAATCCCAGTTCTCATCTCTACTCTGTTTTTATACCAGATCTGTCTCTGCTCCCCCCACATCCATTCCCCCTCGCCCCACTAGTTCCCAATTCCTATCATCTTGCTCAGGCAAGCCCAGTTTCCAACCCATAGCTTCTCATCCAATCTCAGACTCCCTCTGCCCCAAATCAGGGTCTGCAACCTGTAGCTCTGGAGTCACATGTGGCTCTTTGGCTGTCCCCTTGGGGCTCTGGGCTCAGGGCTCCCCCTTCCCCCTTGCAGCTCTGGGGCCCCCTGGCACCGGGACCGCACCACCTCCTGCAGGTGGCCTGCTCCTGGTTCCAGGCTCCATGTTGCCACCAGGGGACCCTGCTCCTGGTTCCAGGCTCCCTGGGGGAGCCACTGAGGACCCTGTGGCAGGCACCCTGGCCCAGCTCCCCCCCAAGCCCACCAGGAAGCTACACCCATTGTGGCTCTCAAAACACTTCATTATTGAAGGAATTTTTTTAAATGGCTTTTTTAATTCTTTGGGTTGCTGACTCCTGCCCCAGATCATAGGCCTCTCATTATCCTCCTCAGATCACAGTCCCAGTCTTCCCATATGCCAGCTCCTAGTTTCCTTCCTCCACATCAGCTTCAAGTCCCAGGCTCCGTGCTCCAATCTACTTCCCCTGTCCCTCGTTCCCCCTGGATATGAATCGGGCAGCTACCTCCCCCATGCTCCCTGAGCCCAGAAGAAGCAATATTTAGATCACAGGAGAAAGAGTTTCCCTGCTTTCAGTTCTGATTCCCTGATCCAGTTCTTGAATGTCCTATAGCAGTGGTTTTCAAGCTATGGGTTGGGACCAGTCAGTACTGGGTCTCAGAACCCGGCCGATGCCACCAAAAGACTGGAATGTGTTGCTGAAAGATTTAACTCTTGGGTCACAGGCATAAATGATTTTTTTCAACTAGAATCCAATAAAAAGTTTAAAAACTACTGTCCTATTGCAATCCAGAGCAGCAAATACAGAGAAAGCCCTGCTCAGCCCCGAGCTGGAGGCGGGAGCATGACTAGTACAGACAAAGTCTTCAGAGATTTTAATGTTAAACTCTAAGAAGTCTGCTGAGAGAATGTACTAACTCTGATTTTTCAAAGGTTTACAACTTGGGAATAATAATGAATGGAAAAGAGAAAGTCAATGAGGAGTTTCTTTTCTTCCTGTGTCACAACACAAGAACAATGGGACAGTCAATTAAATTAAAAGGTGGGAAATTCAAAACATACAAAAAGGAAATACGTCTTCACATAAGGCGTAATTAATATGTGGAACTCATTACTAGAGGATGTTGGGAGGCCCGAAGCTTAACAAGATTCAATAAGAAAATGGACATTTACATGGATTACAGGAATATCCATAATTTTAAGAGTTAATGTTAAACTGTGGAAGCAATATTACACCTCAAACTTCAGGGAGTACACCAGTCTTTCTTTTTATACTAAAGGAACTATTGGGATTTGGTGGAGACATAATGTAGAGGGCAGATTATCCCACATCTGTTTATACAAGCTTATCAGCAACTTTCTCTTAAGTAAGGACACTGCCAGAGCCAGGTTACTTGACCAGATAGAACACAAAGTCTGAATAAACGAATAACAGAATTCCTATGTTTCCTATTGTTAGCAGAAAGCCCACCTCAAACAAGGTTGAACAGTGAACCAATTAAATCAATTGTTGATAACCAATTCTACAGCAAGTGGCTATTGCTGCTAACAATTAGCTATATTCCAGGTAAACCTTGATTATTAAGCTCTACTTAAACGTACCAGAGGAAAGTGAATTTCCCACAATCAAAACAAAATGCTGCAAGGAAAAAAAATCCCTCTGTTCTCCGTTACAACCTGGCCTATTCCCCCCTGTGGACGGTCACAAGTCTGTTGTTAATAGACCCAAACGTTGGGTCTCATACATGTCTAAAGCTAATTGGATCTGGCCTGTAACTAGTCAGTGTTCAAACTCTAGTACACACCTGCAGCCCAGGCTCAACTTCATGTGTGAGCCATTCCTTGGGATATGGAACTTCACAGTTCCACTGTCCCAAACCCCTGGAAGCAGCACTTCTGACCTCCCAAGACCACTAGTTGTTTCTAAAGACAACCCCCCCCCCCGAGTTCCACCTAGCCACGAGCACGTCTCGTTGAACCTCAAGAGACTGTGAAAGGAAAGAAAGGAACATAAGCTTAGCAAAGGAATTTCTTAACCATGGTTATTGTACTCTGAAAAAATCACTAGAGAGCTACATATTTTTGCAAAACAATAGTAGTTCTTGAGATGCACACCCTCTGTCCACACTAACATCACCCCATCTGCGAGCATGAGGTCCCATCAGTGAGGCAAAGTCCATTTTAATTTCTCTCTCTCAACCTATTCTTCTTGCATTCAGTAATGGATGGCCTCCACTTCTTAGAGAAACAACCCACACTTAAATACAGTCTCTTTCGTGTTAACCATATGACCAGCCTGAAAAGATCCAGCTCTTTTCATCTGTCAGACTTCTGTGCAGAGAGCCTATCATTTCACAAGGATGGACTAGTAGTTCAGAAACAATCAAAACCAATGCCCTGAGACTATTGTCTTTATGGATTCCCAGAGATTATCTTTCAATGCAGCCTTGGCAAGTTGTTATACTTGCCAATCAAATAATGTCAACTGACCACTTGTTATTTGACCAGAGTGAAATAGTGTCAATATTCTTGCAAGAATGCCCTGATATAGTTGGCGGCCTACCTTTCTGATTGTATCATGATGCAATCTGTAAGCAAGCCAACTTCAGTGTCTTGATCACTCTACTCTACAATAATGCTACCTGTTGAGAAAAAAAAGGTGAACTAAACTGAAAGTTGAGAATGTTGATAGACTAGAATCTTCCACAACCAGCTTTGTTGGAACATACATCTTTATTTGTATACCAGGCCATTACTGTACATAATGGTTTACAAAACACAATAAAAAACTTAAATGACAAGAGTTTACAATCTAAAATGACTAGAAAATCCTGTAGAAATTAACTCAGTGGTGGAGAGAAAAGGATGGTTCACAGTCATTAAATCTTCTCCCTCAACACAAAGAGAAAAGATATACAGCCATTAAGGTACATAAATAGTTGGCCTGCTGACTATCCACCATAAACGCATTTATAAATTATAAATGATCTTTCTTTTATAGTTACTATGTGTTTGTTATATTTCTGTTTAATTTAATTTTTCTTTCATAATTGTTCAGCATCAAACAACTCACTTCTTTGTTACCTCCAATTGCTCTGAGCATCTTATCATTGATCAATGAAGTGCTGAGGCTCAAGTACTGATGATTTCAAACAATGCCATTTCTCATCAGATGAGAGAGAGAGTGAGACTTGAGTCTCTAATATTTTCATGGCCTTGTATAGTTTAGAATAGAAAGCTCTTTCTAGAAAGATATCTTCAGGGATGATCTAGGTAAACTTGGTCCTATCTCAGTGTGAGGGATGGACCAGATGATTGCGTAAGGTTCTTTCCTGCCCTATATTTCTATGATTCCATGATTGCTAAGAAATAACAACAGTTATTATTGCACTTTATAGAATGTTTTTTCATTGTGTTTCACATATTTCTGAGTTAAACTCAGTTAAGTAACCTGATTTTTGTAATTAGGCGTAAGTACATACGGCTAAGCCTACTGAAAATTATGAAGTCGTACTCTTTTTTTATGTTACTGTTGCAATAAATTACTTCTCTAAAATATTAATATTTGACCATATTTACATTATTTTAAAATATTTGACCAATATGTGACCAGTCAATTAACCAATTATTTCTGGACAAGTCAAATGCCCAGCCCTATTTTAACAGGATGTCAAATCCTTTTCCTGGGCATGGTTGCTGACTAAAATACACCACACACAACCTCCTCTTGGATAAGTTTAGACACAAGTTCAGCACAGAGGACCAAATAGAGGTCACAATGCACTGTGAAGGTTACAATTAAAAAAATGGAGTTCACAATGACTCTCAGACTTATTCTAGTCTGTTATAAACCTCTATATGATAATCTGTTTATCTCTGCATGTGTAAGGAGAATGTCAAACCCAAAGCTCCACTAGTGCCAAACACTTGCAAACTTCCAGTATTAATTCCTAAGAGGCTATAGGGCAAGAAGTTGCCTTGTATCACAATTCTAATTAGCAACTTACTACAGACTAGCCCATGAACTGTTTAGCAGCCAACTGGCAAAACAGGCAATGTTTGAAACTAACTTATTCTTGATTAGTCTCAGTTAGAGCAATGTATCTTGGAACCAAGCAGAAAAATAAAAAGTGAGGAAGAAATTGCCTCCCAAGCCTTTGTTTGGTTCACAAGATGTAAGCGCCTGTTAAAAAGCTGAAGCATGTCTGATGTAAATCTTTCTTATTTCTATTGATACTATTCTGTTGGACCCTGCCAGCCAGATGTCTGTTTAACCACAGGAATCCTTCCCCTCCATTTTCCTGCTTTTGTTTCAATGTATTTCTGACAATCAATCAATTCTCCTTGGTCCCATCTTCACCAAAATATATAACATTTCTCTTGTAGCACATTTTCTACATGTGTTCTTAAAACAGCTTTATAAAAGGACTGTAGATCTTTGTCCTTTGTTCTTATTTATATTTTCCAATTTATTAATTCCTTAGAGCACAACAGTTACCAAACTCCCACCAGAGGATGGCAGCCTAATCCCAGTATATGAAACAAAGTATGCTCCTGTGGGCAGTAAGAAAAATCAGTTAATGCAAGTAAAAAAAAAAAAAATCTGACTGTAGCCATCAGAACCACATATATCACTTAAACAAAGGCTTTAGGTTCATTGGACAGTGCAGTCTAGTGTTAGAGTACAGGACCAGGATTTGGCAGACCTGGATTATATTCCCAGCTTTGCCAATAGCATGCTGGGTGACCCTGAGAAGTCATTTTACCTATGTGCCTCAGTTTCCCCAGCAGCAAAAATGGGATAAACATACTTATTGACCTCCTGTGTAAAGAACTTGTGATCTACTGATGTAAAATGTTAGATAAGAGATAAATATTATATCTACACATAACTACATATTTTAAATAAAGATACACATTTTTAAAAAGCTACTTCAAAATACTGTAATGTCTTGATTCTAAAGTACATTCAATTTGTATAAGTCACATGCTTTGTATATAGTTACAAGGACTTAGTTCAAATCCATCTTGAAAGGTAGGCAAAAAAAGCAAAGCAAATCTATATGTTTTGAAGCCCAAACTCCAATGACTAAAACTAATTTTATAATTAAAAGATAAAATCAAGACATTTCAAAATTAAGACCAACTTCAGCCATAGAATTTCCTTTTTTGCCTAACCATTGTTCCTCAAAAGTACTTGACTTCAGTATTAAAGGAAGAGTACATTATGGAAAAATAAGTTTTTTAATTGTGATATTTTACATTGTGTCTGAGCATTTTTTTGGCAACAGGCATTCTACATCTAAAGAAAGATGTTTTTAAAAGCACAGCTTGGCTGATAACCTGCATGATTTTTGAAACACAGCTGTATGCCACATAATGGCAATGAAGCCAATTAGCCGTTGACAACAACAAAAGTAAAAGTAATATCATTGTGTCTCGATGTTATTACATAGTCAAGTGGTGTGGTGACAGCACACTTTCTCAGGTGTTCGGCCTTATGTCTTTATCTATTCTTGGGTGGAATTTCGCAATTCTCCCACTCTTAGAAAAGGAGATGGGCTAGAACGCCTAGTTTATCCATTGTTATTACTTAGCACATACAACCGATTTTGAGCACCTGGGTTCTTCCCTTCAGGAATCTGTGGTCAGTGGTATATAGTGACAAAACATCCATCCTAAAAAACAAAGCACTGTTTTCAGTAAGAAAAAGGTTTTCCATGAAAATGGATTTTGAAATAACTGTCGCTATGACAAATCCATCCATCCTACTTAAACACTTACTATCCTCTGACAGTAAGCTGGGCAGGCCTAACTTCTTCATGGATCACCCCCAGAGAGGTCCTGTCTCAGTCTAGTTCCCCCAAACAATTGCCACTCTTCCCTTGACAGGGTTTCTTTTTATCATGCTAGAGATCTTTTGACATTCTATATTCTGGGTCCTAGCCATTCCTGCTCAAACCACTTTTTCAGACAGACTAGAGACCAAAAATAAAATAATCAAATCTAATAGTTTTGGCACTGTCCCTTAACTACTCAAGTGTTTGCTGCTCGGGGGTTATCTGAGGTCATTCTCCTCCTCCCTGTCTCTATTTCAGAGAGACTGCTAAAGTTAATAAATATATTCACTCAGTTATCATCATCCCAAGAGTCAGACCAAGATAGAGTATTCACAAATTTAAACGCAGCTCTCTATCCATCAGAGATGGTTTTGTTGATAATTTGAACATACATTTTCATTTTGTAAGTCGCTGGCTTCCAAAGCATGAGAGGAAGAGGTTGAAGAATTAGCTAGAGGGAAGTAGGGCAAGGACAAATGTCATTGGCTATGTCTACACTTACTAAAATTAGTTCGAATTAGTTAGTTCGAACTAACTAAATTGAACTAATTTTAGTTAGTTCGAATTAACTTAATTCGAACTAACTAAAATTAGTTCGAACTAAGCAAGTGCCATTCATGGCACTTGCTTAGTTCGAATTAGCGATTTCCATTGATTTCAATGGGTTGGTTAGTTCCAACTAAGAAGTTAGTTCGAACTAATATGGCACATTGGTTAATTTGAACTAACTAGTTCAAATTAACCCTTACTTCTAATACCGTATTCGAAGTTATTAGTTTGAATTAAGGAAGCCCTTAATTCGAACCAATTAAATCCTAGTGTAGCCATGGCTTTAGTTAGTTCGAATTAAGCTTCCTTAATTCGAACTAACTTGCCAGTGTAGACATAGCCATTGATTCTTCAGTCTCAGCTTTCAATTAAAAAAACAGTCTAGCTGTTCTAGGTGTGAAGAAAACCTCCAAAGTGTGAAGTGTAATCAACAAAAAGATGTCTGCCTGAGCGTGCAGGGAGCCTGAAACAGAATTAAATTTAAATTAGTGCTAACTCATGTGCCAATAGTGATACTTTAGATGTCAACATGACTATAACTGTTAATCAAAGCATGCAAGGACATGTGTATACTAGGGATAGCGCGTAGATCATGTGTAGTTCCACACCTCACTGAAAAGCAGACTGTGTCCACACTGCGGTAATTAGAGCCTTTCCCCGAATCTGGGAAAGGCTCTGGCAGCTCCCTGTGTGGAGAAAAGCTACAGCAATGGGGAACTGCCAGAGCTTTCTCACCAGTCTCCCCCTTGACAGAGCCTCTCCCTGCAGCAGAGAGAGGCTCCAGCAGCAGGACACTACACTGCTAAAAATAGTAGCATAAGCATGGGAGGCACTGGTTGCTAGTGTCAAGAGCCATGTAGGGTACACACCCTAAAATTTTAGTGCATCTTTACTTGCCTACACAATGCCTCATTGTTTCCAATGGTATTTATATCCCTGCTAAGGGGACATGTAGTGTATATATTCTACATAGCACCCTAAACGTAGACATAGCCTATGGCAGTAGAGAAAGTACCATAGTATTAAGATATACATCAGCATTTTCCAAAGCATGGTGGATGCCAAGGACTAGCCAGAGGAGGGGAAGACTTATAATTAAGATATACAGACCCTGAACAGTTCATGGCAAGCTTTCAAAAAGGGGTGAAATTGGTTTCATAGGGATGGCTTTTGGATGTTTGGAAAACATTGCTGTAAACTATTGATAACTCTACTGTTTTGTCTATAATCATTCTTTGTTAAACTAATCAGTTAAAAAGCATTCTCCACAAACACATTTGGTTAAAGAATTAAAAGTTCAGATCTGCCATCCTAAGAAGAAACTTCTCCCTCACACACATGCACACAGTGATAAATGACTTTTCAATTACATGCCATTCAATTATACAAACCAGCTTTCTTTGATATTCAGTAACACCCATGTTGTCCAATATGAACGATACCAGCAATTATAGTTCTTGACCTAGTCTGACCTAGAATAGGTTTCATGATTCAAGGAGATTTATTGACCCTACTACAATCTAGAAGTCTGTGAATACCTGTGAGCTATATTTATTTTTTTTTATTTAATTTAAATCTTAGATACTAGTGATGTCTTCTGGTCTGGTAAATTAAGTAGATCTTCTATTTCAGTCTTAAAAGGCATACCTCATATTATGCTAAATAATTATGCAACTGTTCTAAATTTAAACTATAAAAATAGCAGAGGAGCTGAACTTCCTGCTTCCTATATTTTACCTAATGAGAGGCAATATCCAAACAACATTTCTTAAGAGACATTATGGATACTATTGACTGATTGGCATTAGTAAAAGCTATTTTAAATGTCTAATGAAAGGTGGGCCAGAAAACTAAATTTGAACAGTGTGTGTGTGTCGGGGGGTCTTGATGTTCTTTATTCATTACAAGTTTTGAGCCATGACCATTTGTCCTTAATTTTCCTAATCTTCTTTCTTCCTTTCCAAAGTTTCTGGACATTTTTGTACCTATCCATGATTTACACAAATATTATCCTTTTAAAAATAAATTAGCAAGAAGCTCCTCTTCTGTAACATAAGTAGGAATTCTGAACAAAAGTTATAACTGAAGAGGTGTAAGCATTTCAAATTCAAATATTTATAATTTTTGTTTGTTTTTTAAGATTTACTCAGCCTAGCTCACTGTTCCAGAGAATTATGTTTTATTTTAAATGAAAATGTAATTCAGTGTTTAGAGAGGTATACAAATATAAACCACATCCCCAAAATTAGGCAAAAGAAAACACAAAACGATCGGTGACTGGGAGTTTTTACATGCTTTTATGTAGTGCTTTGCTTATTATAAACTTAAAAAATGTATGACAAAAAAGTAACAATTACTTAAAAATGAATGAGAACAATGAACACAATGTTTCAACATTTGTTTGTTTCAGAAATGATTACAAATCCATGGGTCTTTTGTTTTCTTTTTTCTTTCTGGGGAGACTTGAGGTTTGAGAATAAAGCTGCTAACAGGAAACATATGGAAAAGCTCTGCAGTAAATGAAAAGTTGGCTTGAACTACATGTGCCACGTATCACATACCAGTGTATCAAATAATCTGGTAAGAAGTTTATAACAGTCAGCTTACGTGCTCAATGAATCACTTGAGACTGAATATATATATAGCATGTGAAATTTAAGTACAAAAACAAGCAGAAAAGCTGATAAATTCTTTAAAAAAATTCCAAAAGTAGAAAACATTTTAAAAAATAATTATTATCCAGGACTTCAGGTCACCCTAACTAGCTGGGAAACATAAGTCTTGAAAAACAACCCCAAAAAGATTAGCTCAACAACATATGCTGCCAAAAGCCAGATTTGTTGCAGTTTGTTTATAAAATGTGAACAGTTCAGAACAAAATGTAATATTGAAATTATTAACTATTATGTTGCTGGGAAACTGAACTGCTTTTATCCTGAAGAAAAGAAACATTCACCAGAACAACTACAGCTATTACTCTTCTCTCACTCTAAATAATAACTATCAAAGAGAGAATGTCCACCTACCATTATGAAATATAAGGAAGTAATAACCTTACAACTAATTCCTCACTTAAGCACATGCTTAAGTCTCCTTCAAGTCAATGAGATGTAAACCCGTGCTTGGAGTTAAATATGTGCTTAAGTGTGCTGCTAAATACGGTTGGATTTGAGAATGTATTTAATTGCTTTGTTGAATTGAGGCCTAATGTAATTAACTTTTGTAATTCATCAGCACTCCTGTTGTCCTAAATTGGAAAACAGAAGGTCAAGAAGCATGACCATACCATACCTTTTTGTGTCAGCATCTGGCTTGCTAGAGGTGGGGGATATACCACTTTAAGGGGGGCTAGAGACACACAGATGTTGCTAGATACAGAGCAGATCAGTGTGGCACTGGCAATCCTGACTCACTTCCGAGGATCCAAAAGAGAAGGGAGTTGATAAGGGGGCTTCTCCTACCAAGCTTACACTTCTTCCCCTGGACCAGGTTGCAACCTCAGTGGCATAGCTGAGTTTGGGGCTGCGGCTATTCATGCAACTAGTAGTTAGCATTTGGGAGCATATAAAAATGCATGTACTACTCGAAGTGTGGAATCACTGTTAACTTTACATTCTGTTTTCATTTCAGATACAGGAAGACAGGCAATGCAGACAGTGGTAAGGATCTGTGGGCACAGCATTGTTTATTGGGCGCATAGGCAGGCGTCCAGGTTGTCTGAGGCTTCACAGCTGAGGTTCAGGGATGAAGCAATTCTGAACTGGCACAGATGGAAAGGCATATTATTGGACCAGCTGATGCCACATCGGTACACTGTGGGAACGCCTTCAGTGGGCACAATATATAATTGTGGTGCGCCTTGGGGGAAAATGATTTGGGAACATGTAAAGGGGTAGCCTTAATGCTTAGAACTAAGAGGGACTTGAGACAGATCCTGGAACTTTATCAAGGATAAAATTTGTATGGTCGGACACTGTGCAACACAGGGTTGAAGTCCACAAGGTCAACAACACTAGGAGGTTTATGAATAGGAAAGTGGCCTATTTGTAACTTCATCGGGGTCATACAGAAGTTCAGTAATTTCACATCCTGATATAGCATATGAGGCACCAGAAGTATTCAGGAAGGACAGGGTTCACCTGTCAGACTTTGGCACAATCTCTTTTTGACAGATATTAAAGGAGACATTTGGTGATGTCTGAAAACCCAGCTGGGAATGGTGGGGGGAGTGGGAGGGGAAGGGCAGCTAAGCTAATTTCCCAGTGCAGGTAGCTACATAGGAAGGGGATTGTAGGGACCAACGGAAGACCTTGTGATGCGATAAGCTGATAGTAGGTGGTGTCACCATTAATCAGCCCTGACCAAAAGTTAATTCTGTGTATAAGCAAAACAGAGCTGGTACTGACCAAGGACATACCTTGCTCCCACCAAGTAGTAGACATAACTTGCAAGCTTTGTAAAAATAACAAGATAAGACTGGGGCAAAGAAATGTTGTAAATAAGTGTGGAAAAATACCAGATGTGCTTGCCTTTTACCCACTTAGTAAGCTTAAAAAGTATAAGAAGCTGGCAAGTAGCCCCCCTAATTTCAAACCTGTTGGCAACTGTTATGTCCATCCCCACGAGTCATCACTCTCCATGCCTGCAGCCATTTAACTGGAGTTCCCGTCTGCTGAAGAGGAGCAAGCATTGGTGCTTTCCTATTTCTTTGCTTTCTTGTCCGTATTTTTTAATACATGCAGTTTGCTTTTATCTTCTATCTTGTCTCCCGGTGTTGTGCCTACCGAACCCATCGAACCTTACAACTTGAGCTATAGTTGGTAGCTAGTGTCTTGTAACACGGAGACAGTGGTCAGATAAATGGTTTGGTAAAGGATTTACAGGAATATTAAAGGACTAGAATGGGGGTGAAGGTTGGGGTGCCTATGACTGGCATGGTAGGGAGCCAACCCACCAATACTTTATAGTTCACCTTAACCTTCATTCAAAGCAGGAGGATGGTAAGGTCCCAGCAGTGTGTTGCCTGGGAACAATAATGATAAAGGAGGGAAGGCTGCTGACAGAACCCGCTGTGTAGATATTGAAATAATTATGGACATACTTGCATTGTACACTTGTATCTGCTGGGTACTCCAAGATATCTAATGATAAAATTGCTGCCTAATTAAACCACATTTAGTGTCCCTCATCCTTCTTCCGGTATAGCCCGACGATCATACAGGGAAAATAAAACTTTTTTTTGCTTCAAAGGGGTAAAGGTAATGGGAACCTACTACTACAACTAGGAACTTTCTTTGCTTGACCCTTATTGACACATGAAAATAAGCATCCTTCAAATCGAGGGCGGTGAACTAGTCCCCCAGGATGGGACAATATAGACAAGGAGGCTATACGGAACTTTAATTTCTTTAAAAACTTGTTCAAGCAGTAGAGGTCCAGAACCAGCTTTTGGCCCCCTTTTGCTTTGGGGATAAAGAAATACCTGGAGTAGAAACCCTTTCCCCTCATAGCCTTTGAAACCTTTTCCACTGCTCCTAATGTCACCAAGGACTTCACCTCCTGAACCAGGAGTTGCTCGTGAGAGGGGTCCCTCAAAAGAGATGGGAGGGGAGGTGGTGTATTAGGAGGTCAGGAAGAAAACTGGAAGGCATATCCAGCTGAAACTATCTCCACAACCCATTGATCTGAAGTGGCTGGAAAGTGGTTGGGAACCTCTGAATTCCGGGTCTCGTCGTGGGCTGCAGCTATTTGAGACCCCTGGTCTATAGGGTTTCTGAGACTGAAACCTTGCTGTTGCTGCTGCTTAGTGGCCTGTGGACAGAAACACCTGGATGACTGAAGTGTGTATAGGCCCAGAGAGTAAAGCATTGCTCTTGAGTCCCCTAGACCTTGCAGTTTCCCATCCATTTGCTTGGAAAATAAGGCTGACCTGTCAAAGGGAAGGTCCTGGATGGACTGCTGGACCTGCTGCAAAAGGCCTGATGCTTGAACCAGGAAGCCCTCCTCATGCTGATCACAGAAGCCATGGCCCTGCCCATTGAGTCAGCAGCATCCCAAGAGATTTGCAGTGCCACCCTAGCTACCATGATGCCTTCTTCCAGCAATGTATTAAAGTCCAAGACCTGGTCCTAGGGGAGGGATTCTCTCAAATGCCTCAGGGAGTTCCACAGATTGAAATTATACCTCCATAAGAGGGCCTATTGATTTGCCATTCTGAACTGCATATTGGCCATCGAAGAGGCATGTCAAGCCTCTTGGCATCTATTTTTGGAGGTGGATGTGGGCTAGCCTTGTCTTTCCTTTTGGTTAACCACATGCACTACTAGTGTACCTGAAGCAGGGTGAAGGTAGAGGTACTTGAACTGTTTAGCAGACACAAAGTACTTTTTCTCTGACTCCTCGGAGATGCGGAAAACAGAAGAGGGGGTTTACCACAAGGACTGATGTAGACACCTAGAGCTCTACTGAAATTGAGAGTATGCACATGTCTCTCCTCACTGAAGTTGAGAGTTTTGGAAAGAAAACTGACAGAAAGATATCCTGGATGACATGAAAATGAGAAATCACTTTCATCAGAAACATTGAATGCAGACATAATTGAGCCTTGTATTCATAGAAGATTGTATAAGGAGGCTCTGAGGTCAAGCTTTAATCTCCAAGATCCAACCTGCTGATGTAATGGTCACTAGGAATGAATGCCGTCTTCCAAGGCAGGTGCATGAGGGAACACAATGCTAAGGGCTCAAAAGGTGGCCCAGTGAGCCTGGAGAGGACCAGATTCACATCCCATTGTGGAATTGGGTCCCATACTGGTGAGAAAAGCCTTTTCAAGCCCTTGAGAAATCTGGCTGTCACCTCGTGCAAGAAAATCATTTTTCCCCTAACAGAGAGATGAAAAGCTGAGGTGGCTGCTAAGTGCACCTTAACTGATGAAAAGACAAATCCTTCTTGCTTCAAATGAAGCAAGTAGTCTAAGATCAGCTAAAAAAGAGTCTGGGTTGGGGAGGTACCATGATCAGCTGTCCAGCAGGTGAAGCGTTCCCACTTGGCCAGGTAGGACATTCTGGTGGCCTTCTTAAAAAAAAAAAAAAATCTAGTTGAATCCACTGGATTTGGGTCAAACAGGATTATTCTTCTCATTTTAACCAGGGAGCATCCATGGTGTCAGGGGCGGATGAAACAGATGACCATTCTCCAGGGAGAGAAAATTCAGTCATGATGTCCAGAGGCAGGTTGCTGAGCAACATCCTGAGCCAATGCTGTCGTAGTCACACTGGGGCCACCAGGATGACTTGCGCTCTATATCTTTTCATCTTTTTGAGGACCTTGTGGATTAGTGGAATTGTTAGTAAAGTGCACATGAGATCCCCCAACCTAGGTCGGAGAAAGGCATTGGTCAGTAAGCCATTGTCAAGTCCCTGCTGAGAGCAGAACTGCTTCTTGTTCTCTCTGGTGAGGAAGAGATCTACTCAGGGAGTGCGGCACCTCTGGAAGATTTAACTGGCCACTTCCAGGTGACAGAAATATCTGCTGAGGCACTCTGCTAATGTGTTCTTGACTGCCAGAAATTCACCACTTGCAGGGGAATGTTGTGAGTCATGGAGAAGTCCCATAGAGGTAAGGCCTTCCGATAAAGCCCTGGGTTGTGGGGCCCTCAAAAGGTACCCCTGTGAACACATGTTGCAGTCTAGTACACCATGACAGGGGGGTAGTATCCATGGAGGACCAAGCATCATGTCCAGTTGATACTGGGACACGGAATACACCATTGCCAGCCACATTTGGAGAGGCCCGAGGTGTATTCTGGCATGTTGCACCACTTAAGTACAGGGTGACATGTGACCCAGCAGGCTGAGGGAGACCCTCGCCATGGTGAGTGGGTGGACTGATATTCAGACTACAAAGCTCCAACATTGCTAGGAGTCTTCCTTCCACAAGGAGCACTCTGGCTTGGGTAGAGTCCAGGACCACCCCAATAAATTCTATCTTTTGAACTAGGATGAATGTTGATTTCTGTTCATTTATTAGTAGTTCCAGTGCTTGGCAGGTGGTTCTGACAATCGCTATGCTGTCCTGCATCTTTGACCAGCCCCTGATGAGTTAATTATCCAGGTAAGGAAAGACAGTGAAATAAACCTTGCATCCAAATAAGTAGTAATTTTTTGGCCTCATTTTTTGGGGGCAGAACTCACTAGGCCCTATCTGTCCCTTCAGTTGGAAGCTGTGACTACCAACAATCCTGGGGAGGGGTCAGTGTAAAGATATTCAAACTCCTTGGCTGGCACATAACCTGGACATGGGGAGCAATAAGGCTGGAGTTTGCCATAATGCCTTGGTCAATTTCATAAACTCTTCATGCATGGGGAGGGCCACTCTGCATGGAGCTGCTGTCACCAGGATCCCAAGGAGCTCACTGGCAGGCTTGTTCAGTTCTTCTATTTTAAGATCCAGATTAGATGATACTCTTTTAAACTGTTCCTGATGAGATATGGAATCGTACAGCAGAGCTGCAGTGGAGGATCCCACTACCATCTCATCCGGTGAGGATGAGGAAAAGGCTGGCAGTTACAGTGGATTGGGATCCTCTCTCTAGCCAGGGTGCCTCCTCCTAGGCAATCTTTCTTGGTCAGACTGCACTTAAGTGCAGTGCCATTCTCTGCAGCACTGAAAATCTCAGTACCAAGGTTCATTCCACTGAATAAGTGAGTCAGATTACTGAGGGGGAAACTCCTCAGGGTTCCAGTATTGCTCCCATTAGTGGCCTCATAGGGAAGCTGGATGCGAGGGTCAAGGACTCTCCCTTTGGTTGAACCACATCCTCTCCCCCCAAGTCAGAGGAGCAACTATCAGGAGACCCTGGTGGTGCTGATGCCAATTGCCCCTCAGTGCTGTAATGCATGCGCCAGTGTCCCAAGCATCAGGCATCCCAGGACTACCTCTTGCCATTGAGTTTTTTATGAGGACTTGAAGAGCAGGGTTGAAATTACTGGGATCCACGCTGGGAATCCAGAGACCACTGGCATTCCAAGGATTGGTTCTGATGTCCTATTGACCGCTGTCAGGAACTCAAAAGACCGACAACAGGAATCTGATCTCTTACTCTCAGCTTTGGCGAGCATTGTTTCAGATTGGAGGACCATCTATGCATTGGTGAGCAGTGCCTGGGGCAAAGGAATCACTGTGTAGGTCTCAAAATAGGTTTTCCCCTTGATGAGCTCTTTAATTTAGTCAGTACCAAAGTCCCAGGGTGGAGGTCTTCCTTCCCTGGGCATTGGTGGTACGGACACTGTCAGGAGGTCCTTCATTGCCTGAAAGGCCTTTGATATACTTGATACTGCCAGATGACGAAGCTCTTTACCATGCTCTGGACTCAGTAGCAAGCCTGTTATAGGGCTTAAAGCTCACAGAGTTGACGGACCCTCTGGAGATTGTGGGGATTGATGGCCTGATCAGGGTCTTGCTTGGCTCCCCCACACTCTTCTGTTTTCTGGCAGGCATCTTCTTCAGGCACTAGGTATGGCAATTGGTGCTGGGAGAGTGCTCCACACTGAGACCAAGCTGCTCAGTGCTGAGTCATAGTAATGGGCTGGGACCAGTCTGGGAAGGTGGAGAGGGCTGACAGCAGCCCCCCCAAATAGGTGGAAATGGTTAAGGAAAGAATAACCACCTGCACTCTATGATTTACTGCCAAGTACTTCTAGATACATTAAGTGAATACAACTGCAGCCTAATTGAACGGCATGCACTGCATTTTGTCTTTCATCCTCCATACCTGGGACAATGATATATTTCAGGTATGTATAGCCCATGTAGGCAACTAAATAAATATGCATAAGAATGAGAAAACTAGACATCTCCCTTAACTGGGATGCTTTTCTTCCACAAGGGAAAGGTTTGCCAGCTTGCATGGTATCCAGCCTTCCTCTCCAGCACTAACATCAATCCTGTCCGTGCAGAAGGAAGTAGAGATCTTTAATGCTCTCTTTCCCATGAATGCAACCACAGACCACACAATAAGATTTAGTCTAAACTCTGAAATAAAGAGAATAGCCAAACACTTAGTTTCCAAGTAAGAAGCTCTTACCAAGGATTTATATGTACACCTCTCAGCAATACAGTATTTAAAAGATGAAGCAGTTGGAAAAGGATGAACTAATTACCTACATTTATAGGTAGCTTACAGACCACTACTTTCTTCCCTTTTTCAGTAGATTTAAATCTGAAACACTATTTTTTCCTGCCTGAATTGCATTTTCTTTCTTTTTGTTATGATTATGGGTCCTTTTATAGAATCGCATCTTTAAATGAGAGGGTAGACACGTGATTCTTTCCAAAATAACTGCCAATGTTTCTCAATGCAATACCTGTTAGAAGTCGTAATGATTTCTCCCTAAGTAATAACTCTTTTGCAAAAGACACAAACTCAGATGTGCTAGAACCTAGAAACCTATGTCCAATATGAACAATGAGCCAAAATTAACTTTCTATTGCTTGGATAGGACAGAAAGAAAGAGAAAAAGAAAGCAAGCTAATGTAATAGATACCTTTATTAAAAATTTTGGCACAGCCAGTAGGTATCAGCCAAGCTGTATCAGAACATATAGTAACTCCAGAAACATCTGAGGCAAACCTCAGCACTTGAGAAAATCCAACCCTTATTTGGGAGAGCCTGACAGGGAAGGGAGCCATAAGAGTGCCATTTGTCTATTTTCAAAGCACACACTATGCTTGCAGAGCATAGATGTTGCCCACTACTCTGGCCTTACCTACACTGAAAAAAACTGTGGATCAACATGACAGGATCCATTGAGTGGCCAGTGTAGATCCACTCAGTTCCGGAAGCACTCTCCATTTGACTCCATAACTCCATCCCTCCAAGTAGAGTAAGGCTGCGTCAACCAGAGGGCGCTTCAAGTTGACGGTGCTGAGTGATGACAGCACAGTAAGTAGATGTAACTAAGTCGACGACAGATACACATTCTGCAGAATGCGTAGCTCCTGTTGACTTAGCCCCCTCCTCCCCCCCAGTGTAGACTAGGCCTCCTTTGGAGCAGTAGCAACAGTTACACACAGCATAGTATCAGCTGAACAGCTAGTCAGAGACGGATAGGAAGTGCAACAAGTCTATATCCTAGCTGGTTATGCCTTCTAATGGTCTAAGCCAGGGGTGTCCAACCTTTTAGCGTGAGGGGCCACACTGCAGTATTTGTCTTACTCAGAAGCCGGTGAGCAAGCTTTGGATGGGTGGGTGCTGCTGCTGTGCCCTGCTGGCCAGCACAGGACTTCAGGGCTGGGGGAGTAGTGTACAGTTGCCAACTTTTATTTTTGCTAATGGGTGCCGGTGGGAGTGGGGGAGTTTGTAGGAGGGATGGGGAGAGGACACGTCTTGCCCATGACCTGCTGTGCTCTCCCCACTCCCTGCTCCACTTACAAGGGGTGGGTTGCTCTGCCCTTCTCCCACTGTAGTCCCCAGCACATCTGGTTGCTCTCCCTGGCAGCTGGGGAGTGGATGGGGATCCACAACCATCCCTGGCCCCTCTTGTCTGCTGGGGCTTGGCTGGAGGAAGTGGCTTCCCCTTCCTGCCCTGCGCTGACTATCAGAGTGGTTCTCAAGTGAACCAATCTGGAAACCCCTGGTGGAGGAAAAAGTAAACTGGGAGCTCTGGTTCATATGGCCCCTGCCCCCAGCAGTCAGCCTAGATTGGGAGGGGAGGCTGCTTTCTACGGCTCGGCTCTCGCAGGCAGCTGATGAGCTGCACAGAACAGCGTCCCAGCTGGCCAGCCACGCTGCAGGATGAGAGCTCTGGGGTGCTGGGCTGGTTTGTGAGAGGAGGGAGGGGCATGTGTTAGCTTCCCAAGGGGAGAGAACAGGGGAGTTGCACTTTTCCACAGAGTAGCGTGCAGTCCCCTCCCAGCCAGAAGTAGTTGATCACACCCACCTCTGCTCCTGAGTCCTGGCTGGTGCAGTGCAGTGGAGTGCACGGGGGCTGGAGGAGCTGTTCCTCAGCTCCGGCTGGGTGAGACAGGGGTGCGGGTGCTCCTGCTGCAGGCTGGCATGAGGCTGGAGGAGAGGGGTTGCTTCTTGACCCGGGTGGGTGTGGGGGGCTGTATAGCAGCCTTTGGTGGGCCAGATTATGGCCTATGAGCTCTGCATTGGACACCCTTGGTCTAAGCAGTAGGACAGATCTTTCTCTGCTGTTTACAAAATACCCTCTTCCCTAACTCAGTTTATGCAGAGGAATGCAAGATTTGGTCCACAGATTTTAGATATACATACAAGATCTTCTGAGCTAATTCTAGAATGGGGGAGAGGTGGGAAGAATGGGAACTCTCCTTCATTCATACATGCTACTTTTCCATTTCCTCATATCCATGCGTATTTCCTGTGCAACCCCTGCTTACATTTTATACAAGTGATTCCAAGGTTAGCACTACACAGAAATAATGAACATAAAAGTAAAAAAACCCAAACAGTCTCTGGTTTTCAATATGACAAGAATCCTTTGTAATTTTTTATCATGCTGAAAAACATACTGAAGCAATCAAACTAAAGTATTCAAAGGAAAACATAGACTGTAGGACAAACTCTGCAATTAGAGACTGGATGGGTGAGGTAATTTCTTTTATTGACCCAACTTCTGTTGGTGAAAGAGATGCTTTCAAGCTTACGTAGACCTGAAGGAGAGTTCTCAGTAAGCTCAAAAATTTCTCTTTTAGAAATTAGTGCAATAAAAGATGTTACCTAATCCATCTTGCCTCCCTAATATCCTGGGAACAGCACAGTTACACCACTGCAAACAAGCTATGGAATTGTCTTTCCTAAACAATGAATTATCAAGCAAGAGTTTGGAGCAACCACCACATGCTTCCCACATTTCACAGACATTCTGAATTTTATTGTATTTATTCTCAATGACTATGTTAAATTAATGCGTTCCTTTTCTACAATCTAGGAGATCACCAGAGTGTTATCTTTTCTCCAATTAAACAACAGTTAAGATGGGAATATAATATTTTGCTATTTCCTGAATAAAAGAGCCATCAGGAAAAGTCACAATGAACAAATTATGGGATTTGTCTTATTTGTATCTTTTCCTGGAAGCCATTTTGAGAAAGAGCTTTTGCCATTGATTTGAATGTCAGCAAGAACAGGGCCTTAGGTAAAATTTCACTGGCAAGTAATGGAATTGAGGACTTATATATCTAAACTTTGGTGAAAGTATCATGGTAAAGGCCAGATAACCATAATCAAATTTGAAGTTGTAAACCTTTCATAAGCAATGACATTGTATTTGAATGGACTAGCTGTTACACCTTTACATAGATAACTTATTGGCTCTCTTGATGCAATCCATTTGGCTATTTCTTTCTTCTGCCCTCTTTTGGAAAGATTAGTATATCTTGGGACCTTCAAACTGTGTAGTTTTATTAGTATATACACATGTGATTTGTTAAATGCCCAATTATGGGATGAACATGTTTGACTATGGATTGCCCATTTCCAATTGGGAGTGGCAAAAATTTTGGCTGAAACTGGGCAAAGCACTCAAATCACCAATCAGTATTTAATTTCATGCAGGACAATGTTTTCTCATTGCCCTGTGTATTTCTGAACAACTCCTAACATTGTATCCAGTCCTGTTTCTAATGTACTACCCCAGTGTTTCTCAACCTTTTCAGGTTGGTGACCCCTTATTCAAAGTAAAAAAAATGTTCATGACTTGCTTACATTCAATATAAAAGAATAAAATATATATCTATGATGATAATAATAAGTCTATATAATGCAACTATTATTTCTACAACTAATATATCTGAACTCAAAAACTCTGAAGGTTATGGCCCCCTTAAATTTCTTCTGTAAATTTCATTTTATTTGTCTACAAATTAAAATTAATTTTTACCAAAACCTCATTATTCCCTTTATTTTCTTTTGTGCAACACCCCAGTTCAGAAGCATGACACTAAAGTCCTAATTCCTTCTGAATCTATTTATCTGAAGATATTTGTTTTTAGGTACTTTGGTTTGGCTAACAATTCAATTTTTGCCATTTGAAATTAAAATGATAATAATTTACTCCCATACATCATCATCATACCCAGGTAGCTGATGAGGTCAACTAAACACGAATCTTACATTTCCAATGCAAATAACAACACATCTGAAACATCTACGTCTATATTAAACTTGATCAGACTCTTTAAATCCCACTGTTAGAAGCTTGAACATCCTGTGCACATTAAGACTAGTCAAGCTTTAACAATTGTGCTTTAACTGCTTACAATATCTGCAAGTACAAGAAACTAAATAAAATAATTTCAGTACTACTCGCATTAAAGCTCCTAACATAAAAATAGCTCAGTAGAAAACTAAAACAAAAACATCTGCTGTAAGATGTTTTTTTCAAAACAGTCATTACTTCAAATTGATATTGCCATTGCCAAGAAAAGTTAAATCAGCCCCACCCCTTTCATTCAAACAGCTTCAATCTTGCAGATTTTAACATGCCTGGAAATCTGAAATTTAATCTTTGCTTTTAAAACAAAATGACTTGTAATTAAAGAAAGGAAAAGCAAATGTTGAACAGTGAAACAATCATCTACCTAATATACACTAACAACTTCCTAAAGTTATCCTTGACATATTCCAATCTTTCTAAACTGAACTCTGTTCTCCAACATGTAATAAATAAATAAATAAATAAAAAGCAGCACTGTTAACAAGACTATGAAAAGAAGTGTGACACTCCAGTCACCTCAGTTCCTTCCTCCCCCACCCCAACATTTATAGCTATAAGAATTCTGGGGGAAAGGGAAAGTCGATAGAGAATAAAAACATGCAGTGTCCATCTTGAAGAAATCCTGCTACAAGTGAGTCATTTCATTTCTTCATAGATTCACCTCCGCTTTTTTCCACTCATTAGATAGTTTAGCAAGCAGTTTATCCCATAAAGATGACAGGATCTGGAATCCTCATCAAAGTAGGATTTAATAACTGCTTGCTGAATCTAGCATCTGACCTGGATGCCTAAAGTCTCAGGAGTATTGTCTAGTAACAGTGTGAATAAACCTCAGTATCAGCACTCTGCATATCACACTAAGAAGAACATGCCTTTTGAAAGCTACAAATACTACTTTGGCTCTAATTCCCTGAGGGAGAGGGATTATTGCTCATTTATAAACTTCCTGAATGCATATGCCTAACTTAGACACTGTGTGATAACCCCCTGACTTTCCTTACTTCCTGAATAAGCAACAAATAGACTAGTAAAATGACTACATTCTGTAGCCCTATCCAAATAACAAGCTAACAACTTTTCTGTCTCAGAGTAGCCAAGCATGACTTGCCTCGGTGACAACGCAGTTTCAGAAAAAAATGAAATTTTTAATAAAAATTTGACATGTAGCCACCCAAAATATGGATAAACATTTCAGATCTGTTCATAAAACCACCTTATCCAAACAGGGTGTAGAATGGAACTGAAGGTAATGGATTGCAACTTTCAAACATCACATCAAATTTGAATGAGCATTTGTGGCCCAGAGGACAACACTAGGGATTTATTTGACTTTTTTTTTCTATTCAAACTGTTATGGATTTTGACACTTCTGGTAACTAAGCCTTTGTGAAAAGCACGTACACAAGGTAAGGTAGGTTTTTCTCTGATATCCATAAGATGATATCCCAGTTCTTCCAAGACATAACAGCGCTGGTATTTCTCATTCTCACCAGTCTTGGAACAGAACAGGCCTTATCCCTCAAGTAGGAGATCCTCCCATTTTGTTCTTGTGTCTGAAGGAAGTCTTGAGGCTCTTAGTCAAGTGCATCATCTAAGAGATATTAGTGAAGCCACTGTTCTGGCAGTGTCAAAGGTGTCAAAAGCTGCTCTCAATTCTGGTTGCACCACATTCTGCCAAACAACAAAGGCAGTGGCCAGTCTCCTGTGGTTGCCCAGAAAATCATTGATAACCAAGATTATTTCTACCAGAGGCAATATGATTATCAGCCTTAAGAGTCTAATAGTTCACAGATTTTATCTCCAGATGGCAGAGGAAAATGTTTTCTTCCCAGCATATCATCTTTTTGCCCTCCTTGCCAGGAGTTGAATCCTGAATTGCAGTTTCCTTAAACAAACAAACAAACAAAAACAAAAAACCATCGTACTCATGATAGTTAATAAAGTTTATCAGCTTTACTTGATGTTGGTTGAGCAGATGAAGAAGAGGAGCAAATGCATTTGTCAGGATGTGAAAGTCCATACAATAAAAGCAAAATAATCGAGATTCTGGAGAAGAAATGCAGGATGTCGAAAACTAAGTGTGAAGCCTCCTCCACAGTTATTGAGGACATGGCTATGCTCTGTTCTGTCAGTGGATGAAAAAGAACTACATCCTTTGAAGGGGACAGAACCATTGAAATCCTCACATTATGGTCTAGGAGGTCTGGCCTTCAAACTGCGGATCTATTTTTTAATGCATGTTCCATCAACATCAGTTCCTCCTCTTCTGACAATGTTCTCAGAATATTAGGAAATCTCTCTTTGTCCTTGCACCCTATCATTGGATACATCATCTTTGGATCGAGAGGCTAAAAACTCTCTCTTTTGGAGATAGAGATGGTTTTCTTGGATAGGCTTGTGCACCACTGGAGTGTCCTTCAGTGGGTCAAATAAGGCTATTTGATCCACAGTGGAACCTACCATTCTGGGTCAGAATACCATATTCAGGCCCCAGTGATAAAATTTTTGTTGATAAGGCTCCTCCTCGTTCTGTCTTCCTTATCAAAGGTCTTCCCCCTTTATGGTGGTGTTCTTGATCTGAATAAGATTTCTGATCTATCTCAGCTTTGATATGGAAAGCAAAGGTGACAACACAAGTCCAGGTTGCAACACTAAAAAAACGGGGAAGTTTTGGGGTTTGTTTTTGTTTTGTTTTGTTTTGTTTTGCTTGGAGAACCTTCAAAGAGTCATAGATAGAGGAGAAACTGGAAAAATGCAAATGTCCATCATATGTCTTCTTGAATGTTATGGGGAACTCGGTGGAATCTAGGTGGCCTTGGTGCCAATGCTTCTTGCAGTACTATCATGTTCAGTCAGCTTTGTCTGTCCTTGTGAGCACTTGCATGAATGTTGTACAAACAGAGCATCATGAGAATGAGTGTCCTTCTCCAAGACACTCCAAAAATTGTGTGTGGACATTGGAAGTCTGAAGTGCTGGAGGCACAGCATTTAAATCCCAGTTTCCTCATCTTTGGATAAATCATTCAAGAACTGAAAAAGATTATTTTATCCTATCTCAAAAGCTAATCTAATCTATTTACACTAAAGATTAAAATATATAGAAATTAAAAATATCTGAAACTATCTAAATGGCACAGGAGAAAAGGATCCAGCTGAACGCAGAGCTATTCTTGAATCCATCAACTGGACATGGTAGGAAGGAGCTGAAGCCACTCACACTGTCATAGCCTCACCTTTAGAAAGTTCATAAACCCTGAGAGGAAGTATAAGAGGGCCACATGAACTCCAATGATCACTGCTGGTTCAAGCTCCACAGTCTAAACTGCACCCAGGCAATGCATCATATGAGTGGGATTATGCAGAGGCCATTTAAAGAAGTTTATATTATTTCAATTGTATTAGTATTCAAGGAACCCCTAAAAGGGTGAGTGGCCCCACTATATTTGACTTTTTACAAACAAATATATCTATATTTCTTTTGGCTATTGATCCTATCATTGTTACATGGATCACTTGCTGAAAAATAGACATAACATTTACCAAAAGACAAACATTTTTTTAATTTCTCTTTTTTGAAAATGTTCTGAGAGTGAAACTATACAAACATGCCAATTTATGAAACAGCCACATTATGAAAGCCCAGCTGAGTCACTAGGCAATCACAATCTGAACTTGGTTAATATATTGATCAAAGAAAGTTTGCCTCAGACTTGGCTCATCTAGTCAATATATGCAGAACATTCCCACAATCTGAAGTACAATGGGCACCTGAAAAAGTGTTTTTAAACACACACCTTTTGAAAAGCCAGCAGAGTTACCCTTGGCTGCTCACGTTTTTCTTTATAGCTCTTATCTGGGGAAACCAACTCTCCCATCAGCATACAGTGCCTTCAGCAGCCGCTTGAAAATGGCGGAGGTGCACTGGAGCAGCTGTGACAATGTAACACTTGTAGTGTAGATCTGCCTTAGGAGATTTATTCCCATCTCTATACAGAAGGCCATTGCCTCTTCAAATAAACCATGTATACTCTAGAAAAAGGCAACTCTTGGGGCTTATTGGCTCAGAATATGGGCTAGAAGAAGATAAAGGGAGAGCAAGTAGGATCATGATGTTCTTTTCCCTTCAGACTTACCTCAGAATCAGAGTCCACTCCATTCCTGAACTGGGCCTTTCGGAGTTCACGCATGGCGATCTACTCTACTCCTTTAGGTAGGCATGATATCCATAGAACAACTTGGAAGTCTTGTGACACTTTTAAAGACAAATAAATAAATAAAGTTGTTCATCTTTAAAAGTGAAACAAGACTCCTTGTTTGTTTTGTTGAACTACACTAATATGGCTGCCCCTTTGGATCTCATAGAACAACTTGTTTCTCTATATTGTAAAGTTTCTCAGCAGTGCTTTTATATGAGTATCTTGCAGAGACAGACCTCTACTGTTTCAAATCAGCAGGTTCGGAGTTGACAAGAAAAATAGTTAAATAGTATATAAGCCCAATTACGTGACCTGATACTAAATAAGAATTTCCTTTTGTTTGTGAATTCATATCAGAATTAAGAATGAAAATTTAAGCAGCTGATGATTTGAACAGTGAATAAGGCCACATTTTATGTATCGCAATTACTGTGATCTAAACCCAAACCAAAGTTGATTTAAGAAAATATGTCACTTTCAAGCCAAGACTAAATTTCAGTTTCAAGTACATCTTTTTTCTGTTGCATTGCAATCTTACTGTAAAATACATTGGTTCTAAAAATGAATGCAGATCCCTAACTGTTATAAAATTTGCAAATTTCTCTAGGAAACACTAGATTTCACCCTAAATTTTACTGGTCTTTCCAAACAAGAAAGCAAGCAAGAAAGCAAGAAAGAAAGAAAGAAAAGTTTAGGACGATCACTGAAACAGACTTCAGCGCATGAGGTTAAATTTAATCCCCTACTCACTCTTCATGTTAAGGAAATTCCTACCACACCTCAAACCAAAAGTAAAGAGAGAAAGAGATCAAACCACAAAAACTTGACCAGGGTCACAAAATATAGCCTTATTTGTATCCAAGATAGTTTGTGCAACAAAAGGAAACACATAATTTTAACCCATCCCACAATCTTCTGTAGTAAATTACATTTCAAGTTCAGTGCTTCACTAAAACAATTCAAAAGGACAGACAGTCCTTTTACAGTCCATTGCAGATTTTAAGAGCATCATCTTGAGTATTTTGTTACCTTTAGAAAATCTGTGACACAATCATTGTCTGGGACCTCGAGAAACATTTAATCAGGTATGGAATTATTTAAATTGCATGCCTTCAAAGCAATTTGAAGATATTATTACTTAAAGCATCTGCCAAATGTGTGCATATACTTAATTTAGCTCTGATGATTGTGATTTTATCATGATACAAAATTTTTGTGAGTTTTTTAAAGTCATAGCAATATAAACAATATAATAATATAAATATAAACAATACCTTCAGTTATCCAATAGCAAGAGTTTATTTCTCAACTTCTATCTGTTTCATACAAATATTTTAGCTATTTTTAGACAATTTATGAAAGTATTTTAGAAATATTTGTTTTTTTAAATTCTTTGCAACTTTAGAAGCACACTGTAAAGTTGGGTACAATATCAGCTGAATACTGCCACTGGAAGCACTTTATAGCAGGATGTCTTCTGTGTGAAGGAAGCATATACATCATGAAAGAAACCAGGCCTTCATAATGGAAGAAAAGCTGAGGCGGGGCAGGGAAAGGGGATGGAGTTAAACTTTCTTATATACAGCAGCTACCGTGAAGGGACAGTAAAAGGACACTTCCCTCCTCTTGAAAGGACGGCAGAAAAGAAAAAGGTAAAAAGACTTGCTAGAAACTTTTTTGGGGTGAGAAAGGCACTAAAGAAAAAGGGCTGATTGTAATTATAAACTGGATTGGAAATCCTTAGCATTAGTAAATGGGGTAGAGAAGGAAGCAAAGACAACATGCTAGTTGGTATAGGAAGGTGACCACTACACTATCAATTAAGTCTCCTGAACATAGCCTCTGTCACCTCAATATTGGGGGACCCTGTCTGGACTGGTGGAAAGAGAGGAGTGAGCCTTTACGGGTCCCCTCTCTCTTCGGAGTTTGGAGAAGGGGGGCTGAGAAGGAGAAAGATATACTTGAACTGGTGGGCAAGCTAGCGGGATTCAAGTCAGTCACTGGTAATTGTGCGATCTGGGGGAGGGTACTCTCCCTCCAGCCTGAGATCCTTTTCACACCAATGATCCCATCCCAGGGATCAGAGAAAGACTGAGTTTTTTGGTTTGCACTAGTAACCCTTTTGGTCCTGGGAAGGAAATGTTTCTTCACCATCATGAGATGGGTTTTTTAGGGACGGTTCAAGTTGTCACAATGTAGCAAGTGTCAGGTATCCAGTGCAGGTACTCATTCTGTACGTGGCCTGGTCCCTGATAAACCAGAATTGGAAGAAGTTGGGGAATAGAGTGCAGGTTCTTAATGTCTGGTATAGCAAGAAGATAACACACACCCTTTCCACAGCCCCTTAGCCATTTTACAAGAGAAGGGTAATGAGATCCCTATGATGGGAGAATAAACCAGAATGAAAATACAGTTCAAAGTTTAGTGATTTTAGCAGTTAAATTGGTTTGGTGCATACAGATTGTGGAATTTTCAGTTTTAACAAGGGATAACATGCTATTTACCAGAAGCAGCTTTTACCAAGTAAAAATAATGGTTTTTACCACCTCATGAAAATCAAGTTAGTCCCACTTCAAGGCATATTCTATTGTTAAAACTGTTTTATTAATGGTTATACATTATACTTAGTTTTTTAACATTCAAATTGTGGTTACATAAGGCCATAGATTTGGAGATTAATTTAGAATTGTACATCTAAAAAGTATAATTACAGTAGGTGTAATATTAATATATGTAAAATAATACTGAACATTAGAATATCTGTATTTATTTTGGTTTAGTATTTGCTCAAGGAAGATATACATGTCGACTCATTTCAATGTTCAGTATTATATATACACTGCAAAACTATTATAAATGCTAAATGTATTTCAGTTATTTTCAGTAGTATATTCTAATAATAATTTTATTTCCCCCAGTTTCGCTGTTTAAACCCAGTTTACCAGTGCGCTGTCCTAAACCAGTTTTTCTTCTGGGAATTGCCAGCTCCTATTTAACCTATTTAACTGTCAATGAAGGCAGGTACCAAATGTACTGTACTATATCTAAGTTATTAGCTTATTATCAGAGACACAGAGTGCAATAGTTAAGGTTGCTTGATACTTTTCATTTTAAGATTTTGTTTTCAATTGTTTATAAAATGTTGCCAAACTATAAGTACTCGGGCTAAAGTTTTCCATACCGAGTCTCTTTTTGTTTTGTTTTTGGTAAAACTAAGTTCAGCCTTTTCTTGGAATGAGATTAGGGAAAATATGTTGTTTTTCCCAGGTTAACTTCTTACAACACTTCCACTGAGAAGCTGTAGCACTTCTTTGCTTTGTGACAGGGAGCTAAAATTTGGCAGAGGAATTGACATGGTGCCAGGGATGTGCCTTTTGCCATGTGACAAAATTCCAATATTAAATAGCTATAATATTAAGATGCCAAAATGGAACACAAAATGTCACAAAAAGCAGACAATACAAGTTCATATAAATTTTTGCCTGCCACTTGTACATAAAATATTTTCATTACTTGCAGTGTCAAGAATTTTTAGGGGCAATATTACCATAACATTTTTCCTACAACTAACTCATTTCACTTACAATTTAACATGTGTTTCCAACACAGTATAATTTTAATACTTATCTAAAAAGCTTTTTTTACTCATCTAAAAATAATCATAGAATCATAGAATCATAGAATAATAGGGTTGGAAGGGACCTCTCGAGGTCATCTAGTCCAACCCCCTGCTAAAAAGCAGGACCACTCCCCCTAAATTATCCCAGCCAGAGTTTTGTCTAACCGAGCCTTAAAAATCTCCAAAGATGAAGATTCTACCACCTCCCTAGATAGCCCATTCCAATGCTTCACCACCCTCCTCGTGAGAAAGTTTTTCCTAATATCCAACCTTGACCTCCCCAGCTGTAATTTGAAACCATTGCTCCTTGTTCTGTCCTCTGTTACCCTCGAGAACAGCCTAGCTCCCTCCTCTTTGGAGCAACCCTTCAAGTAGTTGAAGGTTGCTATCAAATCTCCCCTCAGTCTTCTCTTCTCTAGACTAAATAAGCCTAGTTCCTTCAGTCTCTCCTCATAAGTCATGTGCCCCAGCCCCCTAATCACTTTTGTTGCCCTCCGCTGGACTCTTTCTAATTTGTCCACATCCTTTCTGTAGTGGGGAGCCCAAAACTGGACACAGTACTCCAGATGCGGCCTGACCAGTGTCGAATAGAGGGGAATTATCACATCCCTCGATCTGCTGGCAATACTCCTACTGATGCAGCCTAATATGCCATTGGCCTTTTTGGCAACAAGGGCACACTGTTGGCTCATATTCATCTTCCCGTCCACCATAACTCCCAGGTCCTTTTCTACAGCGCTGCTACTTAGCTGATCGGTCCCCAGCCTGTAGCAGTGCATGGGATTTTTCCGTCCTAAGTGCAGGACTTTGCACTTGTCTTTGTTGAACCTCATGAGGTTTCTTTCGGCCCACTGTTCCAATTTGTCCAAGTCTCTCTGGATCCTGTCCCTGCCCTCCAGAGTATCTACCATTCCCCCCAACTTGGTGTCATCCGCAAATTTACTAAGCACGCAGTCTATTCCATCATCAAGATCATTAATGAAGATGTTGAATAGAACCGGCCCCAGGACCGACCCCTGGGGCACTCCACTCGTTACCGGTTGCCAACCAGACATCGAGCCATTGATTCCTACCCGCTGAGCCCGTTGATCTAACCAGTTTTCGATCCACCTTACGGTCCACTCATCCAACCCATACTTCCTTAACTTGCCTTAATGTGTTAACCACTCCAACATATTGTACTATGTAAATGTATAATATTTATTCTTTGATACTGTGAGTTCAATTAATTAATGGAAGTTCCCAAACAAAGGGAAAACTTCTAAGCCATATATTTATAGCAGTAGAAAAGCTATGTCAACCAGCTCTTTCGCAGAGAAAAGACAGGCTACCAGGAAAATCTTCTTGACAGATAAGGCTCCATGATAGTTTTCCAAGAAAAGTGGTGAAAACCCCTTAATTCAGTACTTTTACAACTAGATTGGACAAAATACAGATATGTGCCACAGGAAACCGTTCTGAACTTATACAGAAATGGACTGGAGATTTAATAGTATTTTCATCTCTACATTTCATGATTTTTTTAAGTCAACAGAGGGCATAAGAAATGTCTCCTACTGCAACACGGGGTAGCATCCAACATTAGCCTCCAAATAAGGTCAGGATGGATTCAGCATTGTACAGAAGTCCTACTTATTTGGAAATGATGCTATAAAACTTTTGCTACATGTAATAATATGAAAAGGCTCTATACCTCATCCAGAAGTAGTACAAAATTGCAGCCAAAGAACTTGAATTACAGTGAAAAGAGATGGCTACCAGAAAGCTGTTTAAGGTTCCAATCTTGACACGTGCCCAGCATCCATACTTCCCAATAAAAGTTGTGGGTACTTACCACATCAAGAATCAGGCCACTTATTTAAATGTGTATATAGGGAACCACGTAAATTTGAATGTTTTAACCATAGTCAATTGGAGGCAGATTGGTGTAGTGAATAGAACACTTGATTGGGACTCAAGAGCTTTGGGTTCTTTTCCTTGCACTGGCCTACTAAGTTACTCTTAATGCCTCAGTTTCCCTATCTATAAAATGGGGATAATGATAATGATTTTTCTTTATAAACTGCTTTAAGATTTAGGGATGAAAACTGATATTTATGAGCTTCTTATTAAGATTAGGATTAATTTGTGTTGTATTAGCATTAATTTGTGCACATGAAGGGGGAAATCCATTCTTGACAGTTGACACTTGAGGTAATATAGCTGTAAATGTTTTTCACAGCAATAAAGATATATAATCTTTAAAATCTAGATGGTATGACTCAAAATTGTGGCAATGAATGGCACAGATTAACTACTTACGCCATGAAAAATGTTTGTTTATATTTATTTTCTTTCACTATCTTTGAGCATTTCTCAGCCTATGAAAAATTAGTTTTTCATTTTTACAAGTTAGCAATTTTCTAAAAACTACCAAAATGATTAGACATAATTGTACTTTATGATTTATATTGCACTTTTATTGCAATATGCATTTTAATGCATTTTCTTTATTATTTATATTGCATTGTTTATAATTTATATTGAATGCCCAAACTGTGCCCAGGCCCCAGCAGATGCAGAAAATCCAAACAGTCTGTAGAATTAGTGTAATTAGGATGCTTGCTGAAGTTATACCCCGCAGAAAGCCAACCCACATCACTTTAAAGTGAAATTTTAGGGCTGTTACCTGTGCATCCATTAGCAAATCCCCCTCTTCACATTGAAAGGAATGCAGTGACCATAGACTCCAGTGCCACTCTCAAGGCTGCAAAGGTCAAAGAGGCCCACTCCTGCACTATTTCTGTGCAATTTATAGAGTGAAAAAAGGGAGGAGGAAAATTCCCCTTTTCCCATCTGTAACTGGCATAAAATCCTCTAGCACAAGGCTTGATCTAGGCATTAAGATTTGGGCCCCAGAGAGGAAAACAAAAATGGAAAGATTGCAATTTATTTGTTTTAATTCCACATTAATATGTAGATGACTCAGAAAATACAAAATTAAAAGAATGATGGATTTGGGTTTATAATTATAGAAGCTAAATGTTGATGTTCCCCATAATAATTATATTCTCACTTAAAAAATAGCTGTATTTCCTTATTATTGGAATTAAATTATGGTTTCATCTATATATAAATTTCTTTTTCTTAACAGGGTACTACATGAAAACGAAAATATGGAGTTTCTATGTCAACTATCAATTATCTCGCTTCTATTTGGAGCTATGGTCTTTTGTCAGCATGAAGGTTATGATTTTGAGGATGAATATGACCAAGAGCCAGATGATGAATACTCAACTATTTTACATTTTAATCCAAGCGTAGAATATGTAGTTCCTCATTTTCCTACTCCAACCAAGTGTGCTCAAGAATGTTTTTGTCCACCAACTTTTCCATTATCGATGTATTGTGACCATCGGAAACTTAAGATGATACCCAATATTCCTTTTCACATCCAACAACTCTATCTTCAGCATAATGACATTGAAGCTGTGACTGCACAATCTTTTATTAATGCCACTACATTGAGAGAAATTAACCTTAGTCACAACAAAATAAAATCTCATCTGATTGATCATGGTGTTTTTGCCAAACTTTCAAATCTTGTGCAACTTCACTTAGAACACAATAAATTGGATGAATTTCCATTTCCTCTTCCCACCACTCTAGAACGACTCTTCCTCAGTTTCAATGAGATTTCCAGATTCCATAAAAACGCCCTGCGAGGGCTAGTAAATGTGACTATGCTTGATCTCTGCAATAACTATCTTGATGAATCCCTACTCATAGGAAGATACTTTTCAAATATGAAAAATCTAATGCAAATCAACCTATGCAACAACAGATTACAGACTATGCCTCCTGATCTCCCATTTTCACTTATGTATCTATCTCTTGAAAATAACTCAATTTCTTACATTCCAGAAAACTATTTCAATAGACTTCCAAAAATTACTGCTCTAAGACTGTCACACAACAACTTACAGGAAGTCCCATATAACATTTTTAACCTTTCCAACCTTGTAGAACTCAACCTTGGACACAACAAACTGAAGCAAGCTTTCTATATTCCAAGAAGTCTGCAGCATTTGTATATTGAAGATAATGACATTGAATGTAAGTTGAATATTCTTTTATAAAATGAGAAGTATTTCTAGCTCTGTAACCTTTTTTTTTTTTTTTGGCATTACTTTTGCATCATTTCTCTGCCTATTACTCAAAGACTTACTGTCTGGGTTATATTCAATCTTACTCACACTAAGCAGTGTCTGCCTTGATGTGACACAGGTTACCACTTCCTGCCCTTCTTCGAGGTTCCCATCAGTTGGGGCATAGGGCTTGAATAGTAGCCCCAGTTCAGCAGCGTGTCCCAAGAATGCTCTGAATTGTTAGTATCTTGGACCATGAATGGAGGAAAAACTGCTGAAGATGTGGACTTCCGCAATCCTCCTATCTCCTCTTAGCAGACTCTCTGCCAGACTATGCTCCAGCTTCCTATAGTAAAAATCAAGTAATAAGCCTAGCCTACTGTTTAAAATTTGCTTGTAATAAAGGCATTTGGTAAGCATGTATATATTAGTACATTAAAATTACCTAGGCCATTTTAACATCTCAAACCTTTCCCATTCTACTTGATGAAAACCTATTTCTATTACTGATTTTGCCATTGTTCCATATATGGAACAATAACTTCAGTCAAGGGGCAGGATGATGGCAATAGTTTGCATCGGTTACATAGGTGAGTATTATTTTTGTTTCTAGTTATGAAAAAGTAGATTTGACATTAATATTTTTCACTCTTTTGCAGCTGTGAATATTACTTTGATGTGTCCTTATATTGACCCAAAGAACGTCAATCATTTAACCTACATTCGAGTGGACCAAAATAAGCTCACAGCTCCAATAAGCACATATGCATTCTTCTGCTTTCCTCACATACGCATTATTTATTATGGTGAACAAAAAGGTACTATCAGCCAATCAACACAGCTGAGAACTCCAGTATTCCACAGGTTTCTAACACCAGAAGAATATGATGAAGTAGAAGATGGTCACGAAAGAGAAGATAGTCATGAAAGAGAAAGAGATGACTACTTTCACCCTTACTTTTATTAAAGTAATTATAGAGTACAATAAAGTATATATAAAAAGGTGATTAACTTAGAATACTAAAAAGAAGTTATGAGCAATATGAACAGTTTATACAATTTTTCTGTATCAGCTCAGTCCTGGTTTAAATCAGAGTCCATGTATATGTAAGAATACTTCGTAACCTTTTCTTGGCAAATAACTACATGAAATAATCCTTGATGATACCAATCATTACCCTTTCCCTCCTATTCACATTCCAACTCTTAATGAAACTTGGTTATTCTAGTTTTGCAATTTGGGCTAAACTTTTTGCATACATTTTTGTTTACTTTAATTCTAAATGCATACTAAATGGTTTTGGTTTAACACAACTGAAAGTATAAAAATGCTGTTAATCTGAGAAAAATGTTTAGGACCTTAACAGCAAAGTTGGTCAGCTTCATTGTGCAGTATCTGTATCATCTAAATTACAGGAAAGCAGACGAGTAGTATTTTAGTAAAGTATGAATTTTGTACAGTGCTGCAATCGTAGAATTAGAAAAGATCCATTAAGTAGCATTTGTCATTAAACAGATGTGGAAAAAAAGCCTAAAAATGTTTTCTGACATGATCTAGTTCACACTAACTAATGATACAGGTTTTATTCCTGCCCCCATCCTCCAGCTCTCTATAGAACAAGTTATATTACTTTACTTTCTGTGCCATTATACATTCAAAAACACATACTACATACTATGTTCTTAAAGAGTACTTGGAGAAAATTAGCTTTTTTATTGTAAGAGAATTTATCCTAGGTGACAAAGGAAACTTTCACAAATCATCTTTTAGAAAAGCAACACTGGTGGTTAAAACATGCACTAAAACTAACTAAATAATGGTTTGATCTCTGGACAAAAAAAGTTATTCACTTTTTCAGCCCTGTTTAATGCATGCAGCTTTTTGGTTTTATGCCTTTTTAATTTTTCAAGCTTATCTATGCTGTTATATGCCATACTTGTCTGTACTTCCATTTTCAACTGGATGTCCATATTTGTTCTATAACTTCAGAAAATTTGAACCCTCTATGTCTTTTATTTATTTATTTTTACAAGGCCCTTTGAATTGTAGAAGGTATTTGGTGTTTTTATGCTTGTAAATCAACCAGTGCATTGCCTTTATAAAAAACAGGCTTTAATTCATTGGTTACTATGCACATCAAGTGATCCAGTGCCCAAGCCTTTGAGATACTTTTTAAATGACAAGCAAAAACAACTCTATACAGCAAAAATATTTTTGTATTACCTATCCATTATTTCAAATTATTTTAATGGAATTAACCATTTCATATTTTTTGTTGTATTTCAGGTTTTTTGAACACTAATGTAGGATCTCCCTCTGTCTAGCTGATGAGATTTTTATGCTGGAGTCTGGTGTAACAGTGCTACTTTATTACCATACCAACCTACAAACTGAATTACTTTCAAACTTCCATTTTACAAAATATTTAATATGCAGGCTTTTGCCCTGAGGAGTTTTCTATATTACCTCATTTTCCCAGAAACTGATGAATAGTGATTATGTAAGTTAGAACACTTGTGTGTATATTTTGAGGTGCTTTTTCACCTTTATTAATTTGGATCTTCTACTTTGCTAAATCTATCCCTAATTTCCTGAGAAACCATTGGTCATATTATGAATAAGCCACCATCTGCACAAAAAAGATCTGAGTGCAAGGAAAAACAGAACTCTACTCTTGACAAAGAAACATCAAATTGCATAAAATCCTTTGAATTAAAGCAATGAAATTACTATACTAGTGATGCAGGACAGCATTACTTTACCAAAAATTCCTACTAAAACCTTTTATATTCTGGGATGCCATGATTATTAAAGAACAACAAATTTTATTGTTTAAAAATACTCATAAAAACTTATTTATACTTATATTTGACTAATTTTTTACTAATTTTTCAAGAGTTTTAAGTCAAAATATCAATTCTTTACTCATCATTTTTATTCTCTTCATTTATAAGATGAAAAGATTTTAAAAATCAACTGAAACCACTAAATAAAAAACAGACTTTGTAGGAGAAGATCCACAGATTCCAAGGCCAGAAAAGATCATTGCGATCACCTGGTCTGACCTCCAAATAAAACGCACTTAGAGAACTTGCCCAAAACAATTCCTAGGAAATACCTTTCACCAAAAAAAATCCAATCTAGATTTTAAAATTGTCAGTGATAGAGAATCTATCACAACGCTTAGTAAATTGTTTAAATAGTTAACTCCTCTCACTGTTAAAAATTTACACCTGATTATTGTCCCTTTCATCTTCATGGCAACTACAGAATGAATAGCATAATATAATTGTGTTCCTTTTGTTATGGCCTTTCTTAACATATTTATCAACCTAAAAAGCTCTTTTGGAGTTGAATGGAAAAAACTCTAACAAGGAGTCTGTGGCACTTTTAAAGACTAACAAATTTATTTATCACATGAGCTTTTGTGGGAGAAAAATCTCACTTCATTAAGACGCTTTGCGAAAGCTCATGCGATAAATAAATCTGTTAGTCTTTAAAAGTGTCACAGGACTCCTTGTTTGTATTGCTGTACTAGACTAACATGGCTACCCCTTTGGAACTTGTCAACATGGAAAAATCTATACATCAAAAAATTACCAATAATACATACTTTTGAATTATTTTTAAGGTCATATTAACATGAACACAAAGCCTACTAACTTCTGGAAAACACTGTATTAACACTTTTCCCTTTTTTTCCTATGTAAATTATAAATTTAGACTAATATTTTTAAAGCATAGGAGACTAAATTTAGGCAGCCTTTTTTAGAATCTTGACGACAGCTTTTCACTAACATTAAGATCACTTATATATAGCACAGTTAGAAACACTGCAGTACATGCCTCCTCAAACTGCTGATATTTTAAAACTAACATTTGTGATTAAAACTTAGTTTGATTTTTTATTTTATATCTAAACTACGTTCAACAGTAAACAGAGATATGTGTACCTGGATACAACAAATTCATGACATTGATTATTAATTCCGATAGTAATAACACAGATACGGCTTCTCAATATTAGCATATGCTTCTGGTCTTGAGAATATATACACTTAAATATGTATCTATGATCACCTGCTAATTGTATTTGTGTTTTCACACCCATTAAATGCGTAGTCCCTGCAAGTATTCTTCTCTTTTTCATTATATTACACTAGATGTGACAACCTAGTAACCTATTCAGCAACATGAAATCTACTGTTAGCAAACAGAAAAGATGGCCAGGAAAAAGAGCAGTTACTTACCACTAACTGTGGTTCTTTGAGATGTGTTGCTCATGTCCATTCCCAATTAGGTGCGCACATGCCTCCATGCACAGTCCCCAGAAAATGTTTTACTCTTAGCATATTCCATATGGCTGGTCTTGGCGCTGCCTTAAGTCCTGCATACATGCCGCAGTATGTGAAGCACCGCTGGCCCTACACCTCCTCAAATCTCTTCTTTCCACTAACTCCGAAAAATGGGGATGGAGGGTGGGTGCAGAATGGACATGAGCAACACATCTCGAAGAACCACAGTTACTGGTAAAACAAATAAGGAGTCCTGTGTTACTGGTAAGTACCACTCTTTCTTCTTCGAATGATTGCTCATGTCCATTCCTGGTTCGGTGATTCACAAGCCTTACCTTGGATGCAGGAAGGAGTTAAGGACAAGCTGCCTGTAGCACTGCCCACCCAAAGCTTGCATCATCCCTTGTGTGCTGCACAATGGCATAGTGGAACGTGAAGATGAAGACCAGCAATCAGGTGGCTGCTTTCCAGATCCCCTGGACTGGCATCTGTGAGAAGAAGGCTGCAGATGCAGCTTTGGTAAAGTACACTGTCATGGATCTGAGTGATGGCACTTTGGCTTGGTCATAGCAGGCTTTGATGCAGGCGGTGATCCACGAGGATATTCGCTGGGGTAATATGGAAAGGCCCCTAATCCATTCCGTGATGCCCACGAAGATCTGGGTCTTTCTTCAAAACGTCTGGTGTGCTCAATTCAGAAAGCCAGGGCTCTTCTGACATCCAGCATGTGTCATCTCAATTACTCCTGCACTGCATAGGGTTTAGGAAAAAAAAGTTGTCGATTATCATGAAACAGAGACACAACCTTACATAGGAAGGCTGGACATGGCATCAGCTGCTCCTTGGCCTTGTAGAAGACTGAAGAAGGCTCTAAGGCCAGTGCCCTGATCTTATAGATCCTCCTAGCTGGGGTGAATAGCCACCAGGAAGGACATCTTCCAAGACAGGACCAGTAATGGGCTGCTTAAGTCGACTTAATTTACCCTGCGTCTACACTACAGTTTTCTTAAGTCGATTTAAGGAAAATAAAGTCAACTTAATTAAAATTAAGTCGACTTTATTAAACCTCCTTTCCACTAGACCTAAGGCTTAAGTCGACTCCCTAGAGTTGACTTAAGCCAGTGTAGCCATGGGGTACATCAATGCCCTCCCTGCGGGGGGGGGGGGGCACAGGGGGAGCCTGGCATGCCCCCCCACAGGGCAGGGCAGAGCCCTGCCCACCCTGCCCCTATGCCCTGACAGGGTCCCTGTCCTCCTTTGCCCCATTGTACCTATGTACAATGGGGCAAAGGCTGAGCCCCCTGGTATTGGGCAAGGGGTGCCCCCGTGGACTTGCCCTAGGTCCCCCTAGCCCCACAAAGTCGACCTAGAGCGTCCAGTGTGGATGCTCTAGGTCGACTTTGTAAGTTCCCCTTTAAGTCGACTTTAATTTTCAGTATGGACACACTAAGTCAACTTAGTTAAGTCGACTTAAAGTCAACATAAATACACAAGTCTAGACATAGCCATAGTTAGCAGTTCAAATGGTGACCCCGTCAGTCTAGCATGGACTAAGTTAAAGTCCAACTGGAGTGCGGTGTTATGGACCTTTGGGTAGACCCTCTCCACCCCCTTCAGGAATCTGGATGCCACTGGGTGTGAGAAGACTGACATTACACCTACAGGCTAATGGAAGGGAGATATGGCCACCAGATGAACTTTTAGGGAAGCTAGGATTAGGCCCTAGAGCTTAAGCTGCATAAGGTACTCCAGGAGTGCTTTTATGGGTAAATAAAGGAATATCCTGTGCCTGGGCCCAAATGGTAAAACGCTTCCACTTAGCCCAATATGTGACCTGGGTAGAAGATTTTCTGCTGCCCAGCAGAATGTGTTGGACCTGTGCCGAGCAGGCTCTCTCCTCTGCATTCAGCAATGGAGCCTCCATGCCATCAGGTGCAGGGAGTCCAGGCTCAGGTTCAACAGCTAGTCATTGTCCTGGGTCAGGAGATCTCATCTCCTCAGCAGTTCCCATTGGGGGGGGGGCCATCAAAAGGTCACACAGCAAACTGTACCAGTACTGGCACAGCTACGCTGGGGCAATCAGGATAACATCCGCCTTGTCCCTCTTGATCTTCAACAGTACCCCATATATCAGGGGCACTGGTAGGAAAGCATACATTAGGGATCTCAACAATTTCAACAGAAATGAGTCTGATAGAAGCCCCTCTCGAGTCCTCAGAAACAACAGTAAAATGGACACTGGCGGTTCACACAATCCACAAAGAGGTCCACGTGGGGATGACCCCACTTGCAGAGAATTGAATATGTTACGTCTAGGTACAGCGACGAGTTATGGAGCATTAATAACGGTCTGGTGAAGTGGTCTACTTCATTGTTCCTCACTCCCGGTAAGTGTGAAGCCACTATGTAAAAATTGTACCTCATCAACAGTCCGCAGAGACAAATGGCTTCCTTTGCACAGGACAGAGGAGCGAGCTCCTTCCTGATGGTTAATATAGTACATGGCTGCTGTGTTACCTGTCAGCACCTGTACAACTCTGCCCTCTATCAGATGGAAGAAGACCTTGCAGAGGAGGTGTATGGTCCTCAGTTCTTTCACACTGATGTGGGGATCATCTCCTCCCTGGTCCATCTCCTTTGGGAGCCCAAATTGGCACAGATATGTGACTCTGTCCTAATCCAGGTATGAGGCACCCGAGACCAGGGTAATTGAGGAAGTACATTCCTCGAAAGGAAATCCCCTCAGGACTGACTGTGGCCTTTGCCACCATTGTAATGCTGCCAATACATGTGGAGGAATCATGAGTTCCTTTCTAATGAGTGTCTTTGTAGGTGGTATACAGATGCCAGCCAGGCCTGAGTCTTACCACATAGGTAGAAGCTACCATATGCCCAACTATTGCAAACAATGCCTGGCTGTGGTGGGCCACTGTTGCAGATTGGCAATGATATCTGACATTGCTTCAAACCGGGCCCAGGAAAGAATGGTTGGGTCTGGGATGAGTCCAGAATGACCCCGATAAATTCTGTTTTCTGGACTGGTTTCAGTTTGTCTTTTCTTGGTATATTAACATGCCCAGACAGCTGCATATATAACATGTGAACAGGATGCTGTTCTGGACCTGCTCTCAGAATCTGCCTCCATATGCCAGTTGTCGAGATAAGGAAATATCTGGACCACCCTTTCATCTCAAGTAAACTGCTACCGCCACTATACATTTTGTAAAGACTGTCGGAGCCAGAGAGAGATCGAATGGTAGGGCAGTATATTGGTAGTGAGAACCACCCACCACAAACCGAAGGAATTTCCTGTGGTTTGCATGGATCCATAAGTGAAAAGTAAGTGTCCTTCAAATTGAGGGTTGCTACACCAGTCTCTGGGATTCAGGGATGGAATAATTGGGCAAGGGAGACCATCTGGAACTTTAACTGTTTTAGAAATGTATTTAGGCAGCATAGGTTCAAGATAGACCTTAAATCCCCTTTTGCCTTGAGAATAAGGAAATATCTGGAATAGAACCCGTTCCCTTTCTTGTCTCTTGGCAACTTTTCCACTGCTCCCAATTTTAACAGGAATTTCATCTCTTGCTCTAGGGGCTGTTTGTGAGATGGGTCCCTGAAGAGGGACAGGGAATGAAGGTGGGTGGCTTGGAGGTCAGGAAACAAATCTGAGGGCATAACCAAATGAAACTACATATAGGACCCAGTGATCTGATGTGATCCTGGACCACTCTGACAGGAACCTCATTAGACAGTCGAAGGGAAGGTATCCTGTGGTTGGGCTGGGACACCAAGAGGCTCTTCAAATTGTAATGGTGGAGATGATAGCCCTGCCTGCAGAGTCTGCAGTGTCCTAGGAAGTCTGCAAGGCCATCCTGGCTACTGATACCCTCTTCCATCAAGGTGTTCAAGTCCAACATCTGTTCCTAGGGAAGGGACTCCCCAAAATGATTCAACGAGTTCCAGAAGTTAAAATTATACCTCCCTAGAGGGGTGTGCTGGTTTGCAATTCTAAATTGCATGTTGGCCATCAAATTTTTCTGCCAAACAGGTCTAGCCTCTTGGTGTCTTTATTCTTAGGGGTAGAGGGAGATGACTCTGTCTACTGCCAGCGTGCCTGGGGCTGAGTGGGTATATAGGTATTGAAACCCTTTGGAGGGCACATAATAGTTTTTCTCCTTTGATGCGGGGGTGGAGGGATGGAATGGGGTGGAAGAGCTGTCACCAAGGAAAGGGTTTGCCACAACGATTGTTCAATTATTGACACCTAATGGTGCACTGTTAATGCCACCCTTGCTGGGTCTGCTGCTGCCAGCACACTGAAGAGGGAGCCTGAGGTTTTCCTCATTTCTTCTACTTCTAAGCCCAAATTTGAAGCCATCCTTTTGAAGAGGTCATGATGAGCCCTAAACTCATCTAGCAGGGGCAAAATCCCTTGGGCCACAGCTTTGTCTGGGGATGACGATGAATAAGGTTGGGAGGCAGCAGGAAAAACTCCTAACGCGTCCTCCCTTGGGTCTGAGTCATACTCAGACCCTGACAATTGCTGGACCATTGGGGCTGCCAGTGCTGACTGCATCCCTAACTATCTGAAGGAGAGGGGTCCCGTCCCTGTAGGAAAAGCCCAAGGAGCCCAATATGGCCACTGGACTGACTGCCTTAGCACTGGTGACTGACTTGCAGGCATCCTAGGGGCAAGTTTAAGTTCTTGTTGCTTGTGCTCATCATGGCCTCTCCTTTGGGCTCCTCTGATCCACTGCTAGAGAACCTAGAAGATGGGAATCTTGCACCCTTCTTGGTATGGCACCGCTTCTTTGAAATGTGCCTCTTTGCAGACTCTGATGATGTACTGTGGTGCTGCAGGTGGTGCCAAGACATCGGCAACCACTCCGAAGATGAGCTCAAACGTCGATCTTGTCTTCTTGCCACCAAGCATATCTGGTGCCATCTGACTCCAGCACGCTCCTTTTTCAGTGACTTCATTCTGCGCTGCTTCTTTCTAGCAGTGAACTCGACAGTGCTGAGGAGGAAGATCGGTGTTGCACTGGACCTGCATGCTGCTCAGAGATGAGGAGAAGGAGCAAAATCCACACTGAGGCAAACACAGTACCAAGGAAGGCAAGTCGTGCTGAGGCACCACGGAGTGATGCTGAGGCTGCAGCACTGATGGTACCATAGCTGGGCTAGTCTCAGTCCGAAAGCCGGTGACCAACATTGGTGCCTCCTCTAGCAGCATCAGGTAGCGCCACACCAGAGAACCCATCATGGGCTTGCCTCTCAATGGTGAGCCTCTATCCTTTTTGGTGTCCACAGGACAAGGAGATGGAAACGTAGACAAGGTCAATGAGGCTCATGCCACCTCAAACACCTCGGGCGTCAACAAGGTCCATAATGTCAAAGCCACTACATTGCCCAGCATCATGGGTGGTTCCCTTAGAAGCGACGCCAGAGGGCCACACTAAGATGCAACCGGTGTTGGGCTTCAGTCGGTGCCGCCTTCTCAACTGGTACCAGTAGGAGACCTCAATCAGTCTGCGGCTTCCTCTTTTTAGCCAGTGACAACAGCAATTGGGTGACAAGGCAGAGGCAGTGCCGATTGGGTGCACTGTGCCAATGAGCTCAGCGCCGAAGCAGACTGTACCAGTTCCGGTGCCGATCTTAGTGCCACTTCCATCAGCAAAGCCTTCTGCCAGATATCTCTGTCTTTCTGAATCCTTGGTTTAAAGGACTTGCAGATATGGCACTTATCTGATCAATGTGCTTCACCCGGACACTTTAAGCATTTGTCATGGGGGTCGCTCTGTGGAAAGGCCTTTCCACACACTGCACAGGGTTTGCAACACAGAGACTGTGGCATAGCTTCTGGAGAATAAGACCCTAGGGTCTTATAAGTCTTTAAAAGTTCAACAAGGCACTTGGAAAGAGCAAGGACAGCAAAACAGTTCCAGCGATCATCACTGGCGGAAGGAAGGAGCTGAGGGGGCGTAGGGCTGGCAATGCCTCATATACTATGACATGCATGCGGAACTCCAGGGGGCAATGAGATCAGCCCCACAGGATATTCTAAAGGCAAAAAGCTTTCTGGTGACCGTGTATGAAGATACACTGGGAATGGACATAAGCAACGAATTGAAGACGACAAGTTTTGGCTTACTCAGAAATGACAGCAAAAGAAATGTCAAATCTGCAGTACAATGCTATCTATTTTAAGACACAACTAATAACAAAAGCCACCATACAGCTGCTTTAACTGGTATCACTCTAGTGACTGTCAGATGTAGGAAGGTATTGCATGATCTGGAGTATACAGGTGACTAGGAGCCAACAGATCTGGGCTCTGCTTCTAGCTTTGGGAAAATCACTTCACAGATTTATACTTTATTCATTTCAGCCATATAAAGGGTGATAATGGCACTTTACCACTTTTATAAAATAACTTACTATCTATAACTGCTATATGGCATTTTTCATTATTACTCAACAGTATAGCAAGGTTAACTTTATGGTCACAGTAAAATGTGTCAAACTAATTAATTAAAAGACATGAAATTTTCAAACAGAACAAATTTATCAGAACAAAATTTTTAAAATTAGACAAAAATGACTAATTTAGTGTAGAATTAAGTAAAATTTCTACACTACAAGAGATTGTTGGTGAACATTTGGCAAAAGTTTCTTTTTGTCATAAAAACATTCAGATCTTTTGATTTCCTTTTAAAACTATTATGAGATAAATTTGGTGACATTTTCTTCAATATCTTGATATATTAAAAAGTCACATAGGTTAAAGAAAAATGTTCCTTCACATCAAACAGATTTTTTTATTTCAACTTCTCTGATTGCTTTTAATATACACACATTCCTCTGAAATAAGTAATAACTTGAATCAATTTCCTTTCTTGTTTTTTTTTAGATTGTACTCTGCAAGCAAATAAATAAAGGAATTTCCTACAAAAAGAACATAAAAGTAAGCTGTAGTGAGTTTGTACACAACTGTATTCCAAAACTGCTTCTAAGCAGCTAAAAATTTCTTTACATTACATTGACACCGGTGGAAATGTTACAAATCTTCTGTAATACACATACTCAATTTCAATTGCATACAAGCTGCTGATAATGCTGTAATGAACTATGGAAATAAATAAACAAGTGTGCATTTATCACTGTCTAATCAAAAGTTATTTACCATATTTTTACAGAGGCAGCAATCAATACAAGTTAGAAGGTAAATAAAAGGAACTTTAAGCTCACAATTAAGGGCACGTATTTATCATTTAGGGATAATAGGAACCCACCGCTCCTTCCACCTGAAGCACCGCATTTTTTTTTTTTATTTTTTTTTTTTAAAAGGAGGAGGGCTGGATTTTACCTCTTTCTCATCAGGTCTGGCTCATACCAGACTCAGGAAAACAGGCCATAGACCAGTAAAGCAAATTCTATGTTCCTGTGCATGTAGTTACCAGAAGTAGAGGTATTATTCCAGCAGCATCTCACATGTCATTGAGTCAACTCTCAGAAGGGGTTGTGGATGTAGCAGGGATATTATATTATTCCTTTCTCAGCAAAGAACTATGAGTGGGAAAAGAAAGAAAATATAGGGCAAGATGAACAAGTAAGGAAAAGAGGCATATATAAAGTAGGAAATAAAAATAATGAAAAGAGGAATGAGACCCTAAAGGCAACACAAGAAAAGATGTTACATTCATTTGTGGTTATAAATAAGTGGAGTGAACACAAGACAGAAACAAAGCTTTTTAAAAGCAAAAAACGTCAGTTCTTTTAAAAAATTATTAAATAGACAGTTAATTGACATTACATTACAATTAAATGCAGAACATAAACAGTCCCAAATTGGTTTATCCATTTAAAAGGAAAGAGCATGTTTTGGTTGCAGGGGGCTTTAGAAAAACGGCAGAACATTATTTTGCATGCTGGTTATCTTGGGCTTGTAGGTATCAGATAATGTGATATTTGACTATTATGATGTAGAAGCATCTAGGGAGAAATATATCTGTTTGCATCATAAATTAAGTCAAGCAGTTTTTTCCTTTTATAGAAATTCAATCAGTAATGTCTGCAGCTTTAAAAGAATCTGGAACCAGAAATATATGCAGGGGTATTCATTTATGTGGCCATGTTGCAGCCGTCTATCAATTTCCAAACTTTTGGCCCTTGTAGTGACCCAAAATTTAACTATTTCCATCTTTCCAATAAACATATTTACTGAGAAACTTACATATATAGTTCTTCTATTGTTTCACCTTATTTCTTGTACATCTTTTAAAATCTTTTTCTAGCTTCACTAACGACATAAATTATCTATTTGAGAAATCAGTCTATCACATCCTCTGCAATTTGTACTTTACAAGTTTCTCCTTAGCTCCTTTTGTGCCACTGGCACACTGAAAAGTGAAGTTCCTCCATTGATTATGATCACTCAATAAGGTCTGGTACTTCTTCCCAGGTGATGCAAGCACATTCAATATCCTCTGTTGCCGTCTTTGAGAGCTCTTTCTTGGCCTTACTTGCTTTCTCTTTCCTCCCACTGATACCTAATTCAATGCTTGCCCAGCTTGTCTTCCATCTTCCATACCCTGTACATGTTCCAACCACCTGAGCCTTCTTTAATGGTATCTTTTAACATGTCAGCTCCTTTAATGTTGCATGTGTTATTTTGTCTTTACGGCCACCTATGATAGCCAGCCTCTAATTTCTTTTTGTCAGCCACTTTCATTGGCCATGCCTCTGTGCCATTCAATAGCATACTTTGTACAATGAGGTGGTATAATCTAACTTTTAGTTTGGTATGGATATCTCTGATTGACCAGATGTTACTCCTTTTTCTAAAAGTCTGTTTGCTTTTCCTAAACTTGTATGAATACAAGATATATAGACATGCCAGGTCCCAGGAAAAGACTGCAGAGGCCGAAGCCACAGCATAGAAGAGAGACTTTAACCAGATCTATAGAATAATGAAAGATCTATCAGGAAAAACAAAACTGCCACAGATCTCAGTCCCTTCTGGGACTCTCATAGACAGACACTAAAAATGCAAGAACAAACCAAACGATGGAAAAAATATTCCTATTCAAACATTATACTGTTCATGCATAGATTCAAGAGAAATGCCAATACTAAGTTAGAAATAGAAGAGGTACCAATAACACCAGATGAAATTAAGGCAGCCATCAAAGTCCTCAAATAGTGGAAAGTTCCTGGGGTTGAAAGAATTCAAGAATAGATGCTAATGATGGAAGGCCAAATTCTGATTCTGTACCTAACAAAACTGTAACAAAAATATGGGTCTAAATAGTGCCAAAGCCCTGGAAAAAAGGTATTATCCTGGCACTGCCAAAAAAGGGTCCCCTCAGTGTATGAACTGGAGAAGTATAGTATTGCTATCAGTCCTGCATGAAGTACTGACTACTGTTATGCTGAACAGAATGAAAAAGGCAATGGATGAAATACTATGCAGCAGATCATGTTGTGAACAGATATTCACTCTGACAGATCACTGAAAAAAAAAAAATCTATCGCTTGGCAGAGTCACATCTTAATCAACTTTGAGAAAGTATTCAACAGTGTCCAGAGAGAGACCTTGTGGAATATTGCTAGAAGCTATGGGATACCAAACAAGCTAATCAAAATAAGAATGAGCTTGTATGATGGAAGTAGATGCACAGTAAGATCAGATACATGCCTGGATGAGTGGAGTGAATGGTTCAATATTGAGACTGGAGTTAGCCTAGGATGTGTGTTATTATCAATCCTCTAATTAATCCATTAATAATAGACTGGGTAACAAAGAAAGCACCAAAACACATCCTAGAGCAGCAGTTCTCAACCACTGTGTTGGGACACAAAAGTGTGTCACGAAGAGCCAGGAGGTGTGTCACGGAAAATTGGCAGCTCAGCTTGGGGTTTCTGCTGCCTGCCACTCTCTGATGCCCTCAACAGCCCGCTCCTGCTGCCCAAACACAGCCAGCAGCCAGGGCCAGATGAGTAAAGGGACTTAGGGGCTGTAACCCAGAGATCCTGGGCTTGGGAGGCACCATGTGCCCCTCAAAAATTAACCTGGCCCCATCGAGCCAGACCACCAGAGCACCAGCCTGCGCTGGCTTGACTCTGCCTCCACCCAGGTCCCAGAGAGCTGCATCCTCCAGAGTGCCACAGCCTCCCAAGCACTCCCAGCCCAAGCACCACTGCCACCGGCAGATTGTAGTGTGTCACGCCGGGGAACATCATCTGTCAGGTGTGTCACAACGGAGAAAAGGTTGAGAACCACTGTCCTAGAGTGCAGAATAGGTCAGTGGAAACTAATTGCACTACCTTGATGTCACTGATAACACTGCTTTACTAAGTATGATATAGAATGGAATGATTGCCCTTTTTTCAGAGGTAGAACAAGAAGCAGCAAAAATTGGACTGAAAGTAACTGCAGAGAAAATCAAGATTACAAAGGTAGAAAACTAGACAAAATATGCAAAGGTATATGTGGATGGAAATATAACAGGTAAAAAAGTTCTGCTGTCTGGAATGTGAGGACACTTGAAGATGCTGTGATAAAGACAGTTTGGGTTGAGGGTACTGTCTGAGCTCTGAAACCCTCCCATCTTGCAGCATCTTGGAGTATGGGCTACTGTCTGAATCTGAAGGTCCATATCGCAATTAAACAGCACCAATTATGCTGGCTAGGACCAGCCATAGGTGCCTAATTGCAGTGTAGACATACCTAAACTGGTCAGCATTTATATTTATTGATTTGGACTTGCAAAATGCTCTAGGCACCATCGCCAATAATTAAAATTATATCACAAATAATACCCCAACAAAACTTAAGATCAGCAGTACAATTCAACAAAATATACAATCAGCAAACCCAAAACGCCAATCATCCTTCTTCTCTAAGTTCTCTCCTTTCTCCATGAATTCTCAAATTCCTTTATTAAAAAAATTAAATTTGGATTCAGACTACTTCAGATAAAGGGAGGTGGGAGGAATAGCATTCTAAAGGCACAGGGCCCCCCACTGAGCACTTGATCTCTGGGTCCCCCATCATTTTTCATTAGATTTAAAATTTATCATCCCCCTTACTGGAAGAGGTTCCTTTTCCAGAGAAAGGTGCCTTTATGACCACTTTCTAAGGGAACCATAGGCTATTGCTCCTACAGATCAATCTGGATATTCATTATATACGTCACTGCGCAAATACACTTTTACTTACTATCTACTGTACATAACACTTGTTTTCATATATTGTTTCATTGCCTTTCCTTATCTTTTATATAATCACCTTTTAGACTTTGAAGCAACTCTCACAAAGAAACCTGAATCTGAGCACACAGTTTTAGGACCATCTGTGCTGTCATCTCAATCCTCCACACCTGTGTGGTTGCAATAATTTAACCACCCACAATCCTGCAACCATCTTGTCAGCTTTTGTTAATAAATAGGCCACCAATTCAGACAACTAACTTGCTCCTAGTTTGTAAAGGGCTGTGTAAATCAGTAAAAATACCTTATAACAACCAGTCCAAAGCCAAAATAACCAGCACAAATGGACCAAGCTGGTCCACACATAATTCAACATTTAATTAATGCTAGTAAAATTCTAGCTGCTATATATTTTACCAATGCATTAATCAAAAACCTTGGAATGCCAATCCATAAAGAAATACAGCAGTGAATTTGGCAAGATTAAACTTGGCATCTGGGGAAAAAAGCTTTACAAAGTAAAAAAAAAAATTACACATTTTTTTAAGTGGCAGAAGGATAACTTCACTACCACAGAGATTTGGAAATAAGAACTAAGGCCTGAACTAATTAGACCACCAACAGTTAATGAGGGAAGAGCTGTATTTCAGAAACAAAAAATAGAAGGGAATAATGGAGCATGCTTAAGTTTTTTTTTTTTAAACAGCATTTTGAGTTCAATTGTAACATTTAGCATTTTAGTCCTCTGAACACTTAGATGGTGTTTCATTGTTTATGTAATACTTTACACTAGTTATCATTCTGATTAAGTATACTATTATCCAAAGCGTCTACTGTTGTGTGTATTATTATTTACAATCCATATCACTAGCCAGCTGCTATTAAAAGAACACGAGTTTTTCATAACTTCTGCAATTACTCACAAAAAAAGTATATAAAAGGGGTGCTGAGTGAGGTTTATTTAATGTTTTATGCCAAATTTATGAATTTAGTAAGGTGCCAAATTTCAATGACCTATTTAAACAAAATTATTTTGGTTCTGTGTGTTTCTAGGGCTATGCCACAAGTTTATCAGAGCGAACCTAACAGAATATAGTAGATTTGTTTTTGTATGGATTGCATGAATGATGACTCATGCCTATCAGGCACTAAGAAACTAAGTAATAGTCTACACTTCTTCCTTCCAAGCAATGCTTGCCAATATTACCCTTTTCTGAAAGCAATACAAGATGAAAGCCAAGATCTTTACACAGCTGAAACAATATATTTATAAAAGAATTCTAAATAAGTGCAACCAACATTCTAATACATTGTTAAAAAGCAGGAATATATAAATGCAGTATATAAATATTACCATGACATAAAGCTTATAAACACACAAGAATGCACAAGTCTGAAGTGGTTTTAGGACAAAATCCCCTCAAAAAACAGTTCCTCTATATAAATTGCTGCCATCATCAGTGACATGACACTGGCCTAAAGCTTCACAACTCCTGTTTAGTGGTGGGCTTCAAACATGACTTGGAACTAATACATTGTCTAAAGGGGAACTTATATTGGGTGTCTGCAGTGATCTTCCTTGTGGGAGAAGGATAACCAATGCATGCACACACACAAAGAGGTAAAACAAATTCAATTTGAAATAATCAATTCTGTTATCTCCTAAATATAGGAATTCCTTTGACAGGAATCTGAGTCACCAATGTAAAGGAGCATTTGATGATTGCAACATTGCCAGCCCCAAGCAGTCAAAAACTATGACTCAAGACTCCCAAAAAATCATGTAACCAGTTTTTTTTTTTAAGTGTGGGGGGAGGGATTGGTTTGTTTGGGGGGTTTTGTTGTTGGTGGTGGGGTTTTTTTGTTTGTTTTTGGGTTTTTTGTTATTTTGGGGGATTTTTTGGTGTGCCTTCTAGCTTTTGAGATTTTGGAAGGAAACTGTGCAACTCCAACTTGTGTATAATAATTTCATATTTCAAATTAAACTTTACTCATACAAAAATGGACACATAAAATTGCAGTTGTCCTCTCTGGCTGATCAGAGAGGGACTCCACTTGCTTCCTGAACCCTGGAGTATAGGAAGTTGGCCTAATTTCCTTCTTCATCCTACTTCAACATCTCCCTTATCTCTCTCTCCCATCCTCCTTCTTTGCTCCATCAAGTTTTCTGTTCCTCAACTGCGACTCCACATTTCTCCTCTAAAAATTTCCTATTTCTCATCCTCTCTCCTGTTTACCAACATTGCTTTGTATGCCTGTTTTGATGCTGCATCTTTTTTAACTTTGTCCCCATATAATTATATCTTCAGCCTCCAAAGCACAGAGCCCAGCTGAAGGTGTCTCTCGTGAAAGCAACCTGGCTTCAGTCCACTGGAAAATTAGACTGTCATCTTTACTGAAGCCCCCTTCACTAACACGTGCAATGCTACAGGAAAATGGCAGCCATCTTATTTAAAAGCAGTCGGTAGCTTCAATACCACTGAAAGCAATGGAAAATACGACCATTTTAAATATGGGCACAATATCACAAGGATATTGACAGATACCAGAATATCAAGAAAATCTTTTTTTGAGAAGCAAAACAAATAAAACCTAATAAAGAGACTCAAGATAAAATTGAGACAGTTGGCAATTATGACTTGCACAAGGTGGATTAATATAAAACACCAACTTTAATTATGATTTAAACCAGTAAGCAGGACTCCTTGATTTAAATAATTGATTTTAATCGTGTTTTGAAGTTATACATTTAGTTATTTTCCCAAAGAAAGGATGGTTGTCATTGGTTAAAAAATGTTGATTTTTAACTAAACACAGAATTTACATTAAATTGGGTGCTTCTTTTTACCAGTCAGAGGGATACATTAAATCTCTATATATTTATTTGTTATACAACTTCTTATGTTTATTCAGATTCTAAGGTTTTACATTTCTTATGATGTTAAGGAATGCATCATTCACCATTTTCTGTTTACTAATTGATTAATTTTTTATTTAAGATTTGTGCCAAGCTGTTTAGTCGGAAATTCAAATGTAACTAAAATGCAAAAAAACAATTTTCATGATTCAATAAAACTTCTTTACAAAGTGTTGGATATATATGAAAAAAGCTCACATACTTCGCATTTAAAAGACAACTGAGTTATTACAAAAGCAAGTTTTATCTGCAATTCATGAACAGAAGTGATAATTAGTTACCACATTCTTTAAGATTTTAGATCTCACCAGTGCTTTTTTTCTGCCGGAACGCACCGGAACGGCGTTCCGGCACCTTTTTTTCCCCGCCGGTGCTCCCTCCCAGCTGTGCAGGCTGGGCCGGGCTGGGGAGATTTAAATCTCCCGCCCTGAGCATGCGCAGTTACAGCGTGCTCAGGGCGGGAGCGGACTGGTCGGCAGCAGCTCTGCTGGCCGTCCCTGTGGTTCCCAGCCTCCGGCCAGGTAAGGGGGCTGGAGGGAGGCCTGGAGAGGGGTGGGGG
>ML685819.1:6589423-6616569 GCA_007922175.1 Pelusios castaneus | reverse complement strand
GAAAAGAAAAGAAAAGAAAAGAAAAGAAAAGAAAAGAAAAGAAAAGAAGTTCATGGAGGATAGGTCTATCAACGGCTATTCACTAAGATGGCCAGGAAAGCAATTCCATGCTCTGGGAGTCTCTAAACATCTGACCACCAAAGTTAGGAATGAACAACAGAGAATGGCTCACTTGATAAATGGCCCTATTCTGCCCATTCGCTCTACGGCATCTGGCACTGGCCTTTGTAGGAAGACAGGATACTGGACTAGAAGGATCATTGGTCTGACCCAATATAGCCATTCTTATATACAGCTAGGTTCAGGCAGGCTGAAGGAAAGCTAATTTGTTTCATTAATGCTTGATGCCAGGGCAAAAGCTTTTATGGTATATATACCTCTACAGTGGCAATTTCCAAATATTAAGAGTCTTTTAAGTTATTTTTTACTAAAAGCAAGCATAATTGCTAATTCTGCATCTTATTTTCCTACATAAGCAGTAAAAGAGAGGGAGTCAGATATACCAGCTAAGAGAATGCAGTAGAGATCACAGAGTCATAGAAACAGAGAGCTGGAAGGGACCTTGACAGGTCATCAAATCCGGCCTCCTGCACTGTGGCAGGACCAAGAACACCTAAACCATTGGTGTTTTCCAACCTGTATAAAAAACTTCCAAAGATGAGGATTCCAATTCCTCTCTCGGAAACCTATTGCAGAATTTAACTACCCTTATAGTTACAAAGTTTTTCCTACTAGCTAACCTAAATCTCCCTTGCTTCAGATTAAGTGCATTACTGCTTGTCCTACTTTCAGTGGACATGGATAACAATTGATCACAATCCTCTATATAACGGCCTTAATATATTTGAATGCTATTATCAGGCACCACTCGCCTTCATTCTTCTTTTCTAAAGGTTACACGTGCCCCTCCACCCCTCCCATCCCTTTTTAAAAACTGTTCCCCATGGGTCCTTTTTGTTGCTCTCGTCTGGACACACTCCGGTTGATTCATATCTTTCCTAAAGGATGGCACTAAGAATGGGCCACAGTACTCCAGTTGAAGCCTCCTCAGTGATGAGTAGAATGAGACAATTACCTCCCATGTCTTACACACAACACTCCTGTTATACACCTCAGAATATTAGTTGGGGGGGTTTTTTGTAACACATCACATTGTTTACTCATATTCAATTTGTGACCCACTCTAACCCCCAGATCCTTTTCTACAATACTACTACATAGCCAGTTATTCCCCATTTGATTTTTGCTTCCTAAGTGAAGTATTTTGCACTTGTCTTTATTGAATTTCATCTTGTTGATTTCAGACAAATTCTCCAATTTATCAAGGTTGTTTTAAATTTTAATCTTGTCCTCTGAAGTGCTTGTAACCCCTCCCCTCTTGAGGTCATTTGCAAACTTTATAGGCATACGCTACACTCCATTATCCAAAATGTTAAGGAAAATATTGAATACTACATACCCAGCACTCACTCCTGCGGGACCCCAGTACTTATACCCTTTCAATTTGACAGAAAACCATTGATAAATGTTCTTTGAGGACTGTCTTTTAACCATACTTCATCTGCTTCTTCCTCTCCCTCCCCCCATTGACTAGACCAGTAACACTATCAAAAAAGAAAATTAGGTTAATTTGGCATGATTTGTTCATGATAAATCCATAGTGGCTATTCCTTATAAACCTATTATCCTCTAGGTGCTTACAAACTGATTGTTTAATAATTTGTTTCAGTATATTTCTAAGTGTCAAATTTAAGCTGAGCTATCTATAATTCTGCTGGTCCTCTTTGTGTACCTTTTCAAGGGTAAGTAATATATTTGCCTTTCTCCAGTCCTCTGGGACATTACCTGTCCTACAAGATTTCTAAGATAACTTGTAATGTTTGTGAGACTACTTTAATTAGCTCCTTAAGTGTCCTCTGATTAATTTAATCTGTTTCAGCCGAACTGAATAAATCTAGTTTAATTAAATATCCTTTAGTCTTTTCTTTCCTTATTCTGGTTTTGGTTCCTTCCCCCTTGTGGTTAACATTAAAAATGTTAAGTTCCTGGTCACTGTCAATCTTTTTCATGAAAACTGAAGCAAATAGGCATTCAGCACCTCAGTTTCTTGATGTCATCTGTTACTAGCCCTCCTTCCTCACTAAGGCAGAGGATGACCTATATTTTTCTTCATCCTTCTCTTAATCCTAACATATTTAAAGAACCTCCCCTTATTACTTTTTATGTCCCTTGTTAAATGTTACTCATTTTGTACCTTAGCCTTTCTGATTTTGTCCCTACATGCCTGCACTATTCTTCTGTATTTATCTTCAGCAATTTGTCTGTGTTGCAAATTTTTGTAAGATTCCTTTTTAATTTTTAGGTCTTTAAATAGTGTCTGGCAGAGCCATGCTGGATTCTTCCTATTCTTATCTTTCCTTCACATTAGAATACTTTGAAGTTATGCCTTTAATAATGTCTCAAGAGACTCCTATATCTCCTGAACTCCTTTATCCCTTATATTTTCTTCCCATGGGATTTTAGCTGCCAGTTGTAAGTTAATTCAAGTCTTCTTTTTTGAAGCCCATTATCTTTATTGTACTGCTTTCACTTCTTCCTTTCCTTAGAATCATGAATCCATTATTTCATGATCACTTTCGCCCAAATTTACTTTCAACTTCAGATCTGCAAATAGCTCATCCCCGTCGGTCAGAATCAAGACTAAAATGACAGTCCTCCTGGTCTTTTTTTTGCTTTCTGAAATAAAAGCTGGCCCTAAATATATTTTAAAAACTTATTGGAAAATTTGTGTTTTGCTTTATTACTTTTCCAACTGATATTTCAATAAAAATCACCTATTACTATGAGATCTTGAGTTTTGAATATTTCTGTTATTTGTGCTAGAAATGACTCATCCACATCCTCTACTCAGGGCCGTCCTTGGGGGGGGGGGGGGCGAACGGGGTGATCGCCCCAGGCCCCGGGGCTACGTGGGCCCTGCGCTGTCCCCAGCTGGGCAGTGCGAGGCCTGCGCTGTGGCTGCCCCCCCAGCTGTGCTTCGCCCTGCCCCCACTGCCTTTGGCAGTGAGCCAAAGGCAGGAGGGGCGGAGTGAGTGAGGCAGGAGGCTTCCCCCAGCCTCTGGCTCTGGGCCGGCCCAGTTGAGCGGGGCCCAGCCTCTCTTGGCTGGCCGAGCTGCCTCACCTGGCTGACCAGGCCTGATGCCAGCCCCAGCCGGGTCTCCAGGCGCCACCACCAGCACCTCAGCCGGTGGTGGGGCCTCAGCCGGCCAGCTCCCAACGGCGGCCTCAGGTCCCACTCCTCGGCTGGGTGCCGGTGGTAGCAGCCTGGGGTCCTGGCTGGGGCTGGCTCTGGGGATCCGAGGCCGCACCGCCGCTGGGAGCCTACCCCTGGGCCTGCTGCTCCCATCTGGGGGTGGGGATGGCCAGCCTAGAGACCGGCCAAAGCGCAGCCTGGCAGGGGGCTGCTGGGGTCCCCGGCCACAGCCGGCTCCCCCAGGGCCAGCTTCTGGCGGCAGTCTCGGGGCCGCAGCCAGGGCCAGCTCCCGCTGGTGACAGGGCTTCCACTTGCCGGGGTCCTGGGGGTGGAGCGGCCGACCTGGTCCGCCTTTCCCCCTCCAGCGTGGGATGGGGGCCCCCCCAGGCGAATTGGCCCTGGGCCCCGCTCCCCCCTAGGGACGGCCCTGCCTCTACTCCAGTGGTTTTCAAACTTTTTTCTCAGGACACAATTGAAAAAAATCATTTATGCCCACGACCCAACAATTACACCTTTGATCAATGCAGTCCAGTCTTTTGGAGGCAGCAGCAACAAGTGCCACGACCCAGTAGCTGAGGGCCTGCGACCCAGTACTGGGTCCGACTCGTGGTTGGAAAACCATTGCTCTACTCAATCAGTACAGATTGCAACAATTATACAATCTTACTTGTTTTTAGATTAATTCCTCTCACTTCATCTTTCTTCAAACAGTTCAGCTGTAAATCTAAAACATACAGTACATCTTTGCTTTATTCTGAATTTTTATTAATCATATTTGTATAAGCAAGTATTTATTTGGTTACTATATTAATGAAAGAATAGTTGCTTTTTACAATTAAAACATTGATTTACACAAATCAAAGAGCTAGAGACCACTTAAACTAGATTAATGACTGACAGCTACCTAAGAAGTCAACAGCCTTTACAAAATTACTGAAAAGACTAAAGCTAAATATAAGCAGGCAAAGCATCACATGATACGCACTTTCTAAATTATTTTGATAAGAGGCAGACTACTTCATGACCAAAGAGCAAAATGAGAAGGCATGTATGTAAATACAGGAAATGCCAGCATGCCAGACTGATTCCAAATCAGAGTCCCTACAAACAATGTGTATAATTAAACTGGAAGTCTACTGCAAGCCAATTTGTATAGCAAAGTTTTAGGAATGCATTTGCTCATTACTTTCATCAAGTCAGTTTTCCCACAGACAAATTGTTCCTTGCAACAACAACGACAACAAAATGATAGATTCCTTATGTGATACAATTATGTGTAAATATGCTCCAAAATTCCAGATCTGAAACTAGATATGTAAAAAGAACTCCACTTAAAAAATAATTTGTGACTATTGGCTTCCTAACTACATCTATCATTAAACCTAGTCAAAACATCTGACCAAAAGTTTTTTTCTTGGCTAACACTTTTGTACAGCCTAGGTGAAAATCTGAGTTTTGTATGGCCAATTTCAATCTGTAGCAATCCATTTAAACTGAGTTATAAACCACAGAGAATAGTGATTTTCAACAGAAAAGTCTAGTAGACATTTACTAAATCTGGGTAAGTGATCACTGTATAGAGTGATTACAGTATATTGTTCAGACAATAAACATTCAGACTAAACGGATGATAACATTTATTACTTGAAACCACAGTAAATATATTAGCTTTCTCTTTGGATTCATAACTTCAGTCTTTCAACATAAATACTAAATTTAGAAAAAATAAAAAAGTATTTACATTTTAATTCAATTTTCACAATTAACTCTTATCCCATAAAACTAAGCTTTATGTTATACACAAGAAAGAATTCATTTTGATGAACAATTGTCATCACTCAAAAGTAAAAGACGACACTCAGAATGAAGGGGCAGGACTTGGTGTCCAACAAAATAGGAAAACTCAATTTGGAATTCAGCTTTGCCAGCTGGTGTGATTCAAGTTTTCTGTTGGTTTTTGAAACAGTTAAGTCTGAATAGAGGATCAAAGAGAACTCTAGCCCTAGCACCACTGCTTCTTTAACAAGATGCGCTAAGGCAAAATAGCCAAGTTGCTACCAGTTGATTTTTAAGATGAAGGAAAGGAAGAACAGAGGCACTTGCGACACTACGGTTTTCAAAAAAGGAAAGATGGAGGCAAAGGGCAGAACAGAGATTGGACTACTGCTATTTTCACAGTTTGGGAGTTGGAAGAGGAGCACATCTCTTAGTCATAGATCTTCCAAGAGGAGAGGGGATATGAGGTGAAGCTGGGGAGCGTTCTATGCATCAGAGGCAGCAACTTTAAATAAGGAGATGGGGTGTAATTGTATGGATGGTGCCAATTTATTTAGGAAGAGGAAAGCCATCTGAAAGTTTTATAGGATGACTTAAAAATGGAAGAAAAAGGGCAACAAACTGTCCAGGTAAACTCCACAACAGAGAAAGATATCAAGAAATGGAGAAAAAAATGTTAACTAAACAATTTAAGATGTATTCATTAGTTGTATTTAACACCATGAATTTTTTCTATTTTAATTTTTTTTATAATAAAGTTTTCAACATTAGATTTTTAAGATGTGTGAAAAGGTATCAATGTTGCATTCACATTGTAAGTTGATCTCCATTGTTACTGTCACTCATATCAGCAGTTTTAATGCATTATGACGCGGACTGATTATAAAAATTCTCTGAAGTGAATAATTATGATGAAGCCAATTGACTTAGTCAAAATAACAAACAACAACCAGAATATAAGGACTACCTAACTTTTGTTTAAAATAAACCTTCAGCAGTATGGAGTGACCCTTACTGTGCTCTAGAGTGACAAGTCAGCGACTTTACAGAGTGAAGAGAAAGTTGTCAAAAGGCACCAGAATTTACATGTAAAAAACAATTTTTTAAAAAAATGTATGTGCAAATATTGCCTGTTCCTTCATACCTGCAGTCTTCTTTGGCAGCTGGACTAATACTAAAGAGGATCGAAAGACACAATACAGGAGTAGAGTCAAGGATCTATCTTAGAATCATAAAACTGTAAGGCTAGAAGAGACCGCACTGGTCATTTACTCTAACCCAATGCAAAAATGCAGGATTTGCTGTGTCTAAACCAGGGCTCAACAAATCTGCCATGCAGATAGAAGCCAGCCCCAAAACTAAGAAGCCAGAGGTGCGTGCAGCATGTCAGAAGCAGAATGCCCCCACACCCCTGGAAAAAAAAAAAAAAGAAGCTACCACCGCCAACACTTTCAGTGGTGCTGTGCTGTGAAAAAGCCCATCCTCAGTCAACAAGAACAAAAGAAAAGAAAAAAAAATCTGCTGCCCAGGGTGTTTTCGGAGGTGGTGGGGGCCTTTTCACACTGCAACACTGCTGAAAATGTCAGCGGTGGCAGCTGGGGGGAGGGGGGGGGGCTTATTTTCAGCAGCCGAGAGGGTACCATTTCTGAAATGCTGTGGCACAGCTAAGCACCGGGATGACATTTCTAGGCGCCATGGAGACTGGGATTTGTTGAGCCCTGGTCTAAACCATCCAAGACAGATGCCTATTCAGCCTCTTTTTGAAAATGTACATTGAAGGATCTTCCACAGCATCCTTAGGCAGTCTGTTCCATTGTCCTACTGTTCTTACAATTATGAACTTTTCCGGAGATTTAATCTAAATCTGCTGTGTTGTAGTTTGAACCCATTGTCTCTTGTCCAGCCCTCTGTGGCAGAGAGCATAAAACTCTTCTCCATCCATTTTATGGCAGTATTCGAAGACCACTATCATATCCCCACTTAATCTCCTCTTTTCCAAACAAAACACACTCAGTTCCTTCAACCTTTGCTCATATGGCTTGCATTTCATCTCTTTGATCATCTTTGTTGCTAGCCTTTGGAGCCATTCCAGTTTCTCTGCATCTTTTTTATAAATTGGTGACCAAACAGTACTCCAGCTGAGGCCTAACCAGCACCAAGTAGAGTAGTACCTACCACTTCCCATGATTTGCATGCTATAACTGTTAACAAAACCTAAAATTGCATTTGTTTTTTTTTTAACAGCATCATATTGTTGACGCATGCTGAGGTTGGGATCCACCACAACTCCCAGATCCTTCTCAACAGTGATGCTGCCAAGCCAGTTAACACCCATTCTGTATTTGTACATTTGGTTTTTCTTAAGTATAGCACTTTACAATTGTCTTAGTTAAATTTCATTTTGTTGTCTATAGCCCAGTTCTCCAGTTTATCAAGATCCCTTTGAGTTTCAGATGTTTCAGGGAAATACAGCCAAACTTTACTGAAAAGCCAACAACTCTGAAAGAGTCTTAAAACTATTACAGGAAACGTGCTGTTTCTTTCTAAACAAGAACAAAAACAAAACAAAACATAAAAGAACCAGAACAAAAGAACACAACCATTCCTTTTTCCTACGCATTGTATATTAGTTTCACTATATTCCACCTAACAATTTGAATTAACAAAACGTATTTTCACAATTATTATTCTTTCTGCCTTTGAACAGAGATAAAACAACTCACGTTAGCAACAGCTAGACAAAGAAATGTAGTAGAATTATAAAAAACAGTCTTAACAAGTGTTAACATATAAAAGATTTCATAATTAGTTTGGCACTTAGATGATATCCACTCTTACTCTCTTCATGGAACTCACTAAAATTAATTTTGTATCCAATGTAACACTTCAGAAATGAGGCTGTGTCTATATTATAAGGTTTTGCAAGCATGGCCATGTACAAATCAACCACACCCTTTAGCCAACATGGCTATGCCAGCAAATATCTAGAATAAATGTAACTATTTTGACAGAAGAGTACTGTACTTCTATCTGCTTAGCTAATTTTATTTGGGAGGTGCTGTAAATAAACTATGCTGAAAAAACTCATTCTGTAGACTTACATTACCTCTCCATCGGGGGCTGTGCCAGCATATCTTTATTGACAAAGTTTCTGCAATCTAGACAAGCCCTGACAATCTGTGACATACTCTAAAACCATTATCTTAGAGGGCATGAATAATGCAATAATTTAAATAGAAGAGGGAACATCAAATAAATGTAACTAACTTTGTTTAACAAAAATATTTCCCCAACAGATTATTTCTTTCACCATGAAGCTTTAGAAGGTATTACTTACCAATCCTTTAAAACAAAACAAAAAAAATGAATAAGCATAGATATAATATGAAAGAAAAAGGCAGCTCTCTTTATAACCTGAGCCAAAGGAAACCTGTTAAGTTTTTCTGTAGGGGCTGTACTCAGTGGCACTTGAGAAGACTACCCTGTATCTATTTACCAGTTGCTTTGGACCAAAACCAGTTAAGCCACAAAAACCCCAAACCATAAAAATTATGAAAATGGTGTTTCAGTTGTCAAACTATATATACCACACAAATATATAAAGAGACAGTCAAACATTGAATAAGCCCATTAAAAAAATTCAGTCCATCTGAAAATTTTGCACTTTGGAGATTTCCATGTCATTTATTAATGTGTATTACACACAAAATACAAAGCATTAAAAAATTGAGAAATGCCAGAATTAAGTTGAGGTATGCCTATGAGAAATCTTTAATGAACACATAACTAGCTTTTTCACAGGACTCCTCTATCATTCAATGCACAGGGTGGGCTATATTCAGTAAGGACCTATTCAATAATTTGTTTTATCCTCATTGTTTAGTGTGAGGCCCCATGTATTATTTACTTCATGCTATTCAAACACTCATCTGAAGACAGAATTATTTTAGGGGTTACGTGTTTGTGTGCCCCAATATCTGAGTTCTTCACAAATATTAAATTTATTTTCCTATCAACTCAGTATGATGAGCTGCATTTTCATTCCCATTTTACAGATAGGAAATTGAGGTCCAGAGACTAAGACAAAAATGATAACTAATCATGAGTAGCCAATTTGAGATGCCTAGGACCTCATTTTTCAGTGTACTGTGGATTATATAGAACTTTATATGCTTGAAGCACAGCTCTTATTCACTTCAGTTGCAGCTGAGAGTGCTCGGCACTTCTGCAAATCAGACCAGGGTTTCAACTTGGGCTCCAGAAAATGAGAAACATACAGTTAGTAACCACCTGTGAAAAGTTTGATTTCCCAATGGTTTCAAGTAGCATGCACAGTCACACCTAGAAACTCTTTGATAAAAGTAGGGATAGAATCTATTTCTTCAGGGCAGCATTCAACAGGCTTAAACACGAGACTGTCCTTTCTCTTCCTGCAATCCCATGTCATTCACTACACACCTTCTGACCTGTTTTCATAAAATCATAGGGCTGGAAGGGACCTCATGAGGTCATCTAGTCCAACCCCCTGCTAAAAGCAGGACCACTCCCACTAAACCATCCCAGCCAGGGTTTTGTCTAACCGAACCTTAAATATCTCCAAAGATGGAGATTCCACCACCTCCTTAGGTAGCCCATTCCAATGCTTCACCACCCTCCTAGTGAGAAAGTTTTTCCTAATATCCAACCTTGACCACCCCAGCTGTAATTTGAAACCATTGCTCCTTGTTCTGTCCTCTGTTACCATTGAGAACAGTCTAGCTCCCTCCTCTTTGGAGCATCCCTTCAAATAGTTGAAGGTTGCTATCAAATCCCTCCTCAGTCTTCTCTTCTGCAGACTAAATAAGCCTAGTTCCTTCAGTCTTTCCTCATAAGTCATGTGCCCATCATATCCCAGTCCATTTGCAACCACTAAAAACACTAAAAATAAGCACCAGTAGTAAACAGGAACTCTAAACAGAAACAGCACTGAATTATTAATAAATATTACTTGTTTAGACCCTGTTTACATCTAAACATAAAAAGGAAAACTTTTACCCACACACTGGCCCTCATCTTGCTCTCTGGCTCCCTAAGGATAAAACATTTAATTAATTGCAGTTGGAGGTTAAGAAAACAAAAAAGCAAAACAAAAAGTAGAGCTGGCCCTCTAAAAGAACAGGATGGAAGATGGAGGAGTTTACCAATTTCTGGTGGGAGGAGAAAGGAGGAAAATTAGATGAGCCCATTCTGCGTGTTATTCGACATCAAAACTCCTAGAGGTTGGAAAGCTTCTTCCTGATTTCTTCCCTGGGATTGACAGGAGCCCCGCGCCGCAGCTTCTATTACCTGCCGGACCCGCTGCCCCCCACTGGGGAGCGCAGATAGCAGGGGCCAGGAGCCGCAGCACGCACAAAGCTCTTGCGGCCCCAGGCCCTGCTGGGGGGTGAGGCCAGGGAGGGGGGGGAGCCTGAGCAGTGCTGCATGCTGCTCAAGGTCGGCCTGTGTGCCAAGTTTGGCACACAAGCCGGGAGTTGCCAACCCCTGGTATACACCTTCCAACTTCCACAACAAATGAAGCAGAGGTAGGTCTCCTTTCCCTAGACAAGCCTGATTTGCTGCAGTGAAAGACCATCCTGTGCACTATTCAAGGCAGAAATCTGGTAGAAAAACTAGTATGTGATCATATAATTAGAGACTATCACAATGCATATACACAAGGGAACACAATTGAAGTTTCACAGACAATCTTAATTTTAGCATTTCCTAACCTTTGATTGCTTCACTTTGCAACTTTAATGTTCCTTTAACATTGAATTTTGTGTTTTAATTTCTGAGTTTTTTTTTAAAAGGGAAAAACAAATTCAAGAATGACCAATCATACTAGCTCAAACTTGGGTTATCAGCAGAATTAGAACCTTTACATACAACACGCAGACCTCAATCACCTAACTTAATGGAGTAATTAATAGCAAGAGCATACTGTCTTCCTCTATATTAATTAGTCATTATTGAGGGAAACATACTTAGCCATCAGGTTAAAGTACCTTGCTGAACGAATGACAGGTAAATAGGTTTGGACAGTAAAGTTTACATACACATGATTAAAGTTCCAAAGGGGGTAGACGTGTTAGTCTATTGCAGAAAAACAATAGTCCTGTGGCACTTTTAAAGACTAACAGATTTATTTATTGCATGAGCTTTCATGGGAGAAAATCCCACTTTGTCAGATGCTTTGAAGATGGGAAACTTACAGGATGGGAGGAAATGAATCCTAACACCTATTTTGATTTGCAGTTACAGCCTGACCTGATCCTATGTCATACACTTCCCTGCATTTAATTTCCTCCCATCTTCAAAGCATCTGACTAAGTGGGATTTTCTCTCATATGATTAAAGTTGTTAGCATGTTCAGTGTTTCAGGGGGGAAATTCCCACTTTTTATTCTGAAGTGTATTTTATTTTACTGAGACTATTTGTGTAATACATATAGATGATCTCAATGCATTAGGATTGTTATACATTTGCAAATAGTCTTTCAAATGCTGGTATTTAAGGCCAATCTGAAAGCTGGACACTTTCCAAGACTATGTTAAGAGCAGATTCAGGTGAACTCCTACTCTTTTCCTTCTCTCTCTCCACTATTTGCTGTTTTATAACATTTTCCTATTCTCTCTCTCTCTCTCCCACAGACAAAAGGGGAAACTGGCTATATATCAAATGCTGTCTGATGCATGAAATAAAAAACCATTTTTCTCTAATTCCTTTCAGTTAAAAGTATTCATTTTATGACTAGCAAGCAGCATATTTTTAAAGAGTAGTGCAATTTTTAAGATCATGGTTTGCCTTTAATAAATACTCAGTTTTTAATACCTTTAATTCTTACAGGAAAAAGATAGTATGATTGTTTCTCCTGACTCCAATATACAACTAGAACTACAGAAAGATGAAAGTCCAGCTGTAACACTACCAGCCACGGATATAAGTAAGTTTTAGAAATATTACATTGAACATTCTAAAAGAAAAATATTTTATATTAAAAAAATAAGAATTCAGTGAAGAGCACAGAGCACTCATCTTTTCATTTATAAACTAGGTTTTCATGAGCTTGGTGGGATGGTTACTTGTTTTCTGCTACACTCCAGTGTATCAGACAGGAAATTTTAAAGAAGCTCCAGGTAAATTTTGGACACATGCTTCCCAGTTTACATGATGCTCCTATCATATCCTCTAGGCAAACACACATTTTGAATGACCAAACACAAGCATAATTAAGCTAACAATGTGACAATCAGGCAAAAATAAATACGTAAGCCTTATTTCACATTCCAAAGGTTGACTAATTTATGCTCAAGTGAAATTTGCTTACAGCAGCCTCTATGTGGCGAGGTTTTTTCCAAGTGGCCAGATGTAAAGAGGTATAACCCTTTAAGGGCTCCCTCTCAACAACAAGTGAGGGAAACAGGGACACAGCAAGGGAAGGGTCCCTGCTCTTTCTGCAGACTGGAAATGGGGTGAGGGTATTTATAACCACACAGCCCCAGAGAAGCCCTCTTTTACCTGTGTTGAGCTAGCATCTCCCACTCAACCACCCATGACATCTGCAAAAAGATTGGGTTTCCTCACAGCCTGCTATGGGCATTACTCTAGTCTCCCTTTTCCTTAGTTGACTGGAAAGGTGTTTTTCCCTCACCACCAGATTGGCCAGGACAGGATAGGGTTTTCTTGCCTTCCTCACAGCTGGTGAGAGTGGATGTTTGGGGGCGGGAAGAGTTATGTGTGCGCGCTGTGGTTAGATTCTAATGTCACAATTCAGTAAGTAAAATTTGTGCCAGATGTCCAATGCAGATAACTTATGAAAGGGATGCTGTTATCAGATAAAATGGAGTGGGAAAGGATTTGAAAGCATCCCTTAAGGGACTTGTTTAAGAATTGGGACTCCTACATCTGGAATAGCATGTAGCCAACCCCTCTCCTTTTCTAGCTCCTGCAATGGAATGGCTTGGACCAGGTTGAGGATTATGTGGAAATGATCACAACTTGCACTGTACAATTTATTGTGGAGTTCTTTCAGATATTTTAAGGAATGAAGTTGCAGCCTGAATACACCATATCCATTGCCGCCTGCCTTATAAGCGAAGTGCCAATAAGTGAAATGAAAAACTAGAAAGACTTCTGTGGACAGTTATCTGCTCTCAGCACCTGAACTACAGAGAGGAGCAGAATATGTCTGTACTGTAAACTAGGACTATAACTTCACAAAGCTTTATATATCAAAACTGATACCTTGATATGCCTCCAGAAATTAAAGTTCAAATTAAGTGGATACATATGCTCCATAGAAGGAACATGGTTAAGGTATCCACAACTACATTCTTCACTAGATCAATTTTCCAAGGAGATTTAAGTGTATCTCCACAGATGGTTTTTCTGTAATTAGCGATGGAGTGGTCTACATGTGAAAGGAAAATAAACAAACAATTTTTTTTTTAAAAAGTCCAACCGCCACCTCCCAAACAACACAAATAATAAAACTATTTCCTTCCCAAACAGAAATTACATAAAATGAACCACTCCTGGGTATAACTTATCTAAACATCCAGGATCAACAGATGATTTAATAAGACATCCAAGTTACAAATCTCTAAAAACATTTTAATCAATGGATAATTATAGCCTCCACCATCTACAGACATTCCCCTAGGTAGCCAGCATTTTCTGTAATGAATAATCTGCCAACTGGTTCTCTTCCAAGGGCAAGCAAACCTAGGAGTGTACCCTAAAGCGCCAATGAAAGAGGCATGCAGTGTGGAGAGTCATCACCATATGGATGGTACTGCTTCTCCACCACTTCACTACTTCCTGTATCACATGCACACTGAGCAAAAGGAATCAAAAAGAGTAGAGCCCTGAAATCCCAGGCACAAGGCTGAATGTAAAGCTAATGAATGGGGTCCAGTATCTCAGGAATCTCTCAGTGGAAAGAAATAACTTAAAACTTATCAATTCTCAATTTGCCCATAGCTAACAGCCATTTCATCAAGACTTCATTAGTTGTGGGTATCAAAAACTGCCAACTGATTTTAAAAGATCTTTTTTGTTAGCTGGATATTATCAAAATGACAAGTACATATATACACCATACCTATATCCATGTGGAAGATGATCAAAGGTTTCAATATCACAAAAAGTTAGAAATTAGAACAAATTATGTAGCACAACTGAATTCTAACCAACATTAATTTTGAGGCAGGGCATGGATCTTTTCTGATTCCATGACTATGGTATTTTCCTTAATATCCACCCTCTGCTGCAGAATTGTGCTTTGGAATCCATGTATTCTTGTAGGTGTATGTGTGCGCACTTATATAAACACACTTCTGTTCCCAGCCTTTCAAAACATGAAACTATTAAAAACTGATAAATTTTTCCATCTGAGCCTGCAGAATATCTAAGGTCAAATATACAAACTGTCCCATTCAATCAAATGAGTTGTCTAAAACAAAATCAGCATCAACATTGTTAAGTATTTCACTGCTAATTATTTTAGCAGACACATTTAGTTAATGGACATTTCCCTTACTTCCCAAAATGTCTCCCTAAGTGCTAAAAGCTCTAAGTATTTCCCTACTCAACTAACCAAACCTTTAGCTTTACCCATACAAACTTCTAAAATCCAATGATATTAATATGAAAATCTCTGAAATGTTGAAAACTAAAACAGCATTGATAAAGTAAATACAATTAGTAAAATATCTGGATATTAAATTATTTTTTTCATTTAATATTTAATTCATTCATAGCCTATATTTTTCTATGTAGATCAGGTTGGCCAGAAATTTCTAATCTGCCACAGAATCCAGCCTTTTTGAAGAAGTATTTATGTACTGCTTGCACTGAGTGCACACCATACGATACAGTGTAATTTATGGTCTCACTCTCTGACTGATTCAAGAGAAAACTTTTGCTTAGATGGCTTTTCCTAACATGACTTCCACTTTGAAAGCAATCATTTTAAGGATGGCTATTGACATTACACTGAGTTACACTGCACTCTTACACAGAAGCAATCATTGCAAACCAATTAAAGAATATAGTTGAGTAAGTCTGATAAACAATGCTTTTAGGAATAGACTCAGAAACAGGAAAAGAAGCTAGAATGTGTAAGTAGAAAAGTGTCATTCTTAATAAAAGGGAAGTCTAAGAGAAAGAATCTGATGACTATGATGTCTTTTTTGATCATATCACCTAGAAAACAAATATTTAAAATCCCGAAAGAAGACAAACCTTAACTTAGTGAAATTCTATTCTTGTATTATAGTTTAAAGATTTGTAGCCAATCTTTTATCTCTTTACTGATAAGAAAATCAAATTATTGGTTTGCAGATTTGCCCACTTGTCTGCTGTGTGTGTGTTTAAGTGGATCAGTATACTGTGAAGAAACTGATAGTGTTGCTATACCCCCTCTGCCAAAGGAAACAGCCTACTTTTATGCACGATTTAACAAAATAAAGCGAGTGACAGTCTCAGATTTTGCTGATATTCGTAAGTAAATGTTTAGACTTTAATCTCTTTTGCTTAGGTGATATGTGCTGATAGTTTAAAGTTAAGTTCTTCCTTACATATGGAATCAGGGGAAATACCAAATAAGATAACATTTAAAATTATTGTTGAACTTCATCATTAATGCAACTCGCATTAACAAAGTAATATTAAAAAAAAATTGTAAAAGCAAATCTGAAAATTTAGCTAAGCCCACATTTCCATGATGACTATCCCCACTAACACATACTCTTTGCAACCGTCCCCCTCCATACTTTGTACAACAAAGTCCCTTTCACACTCTCTTGGTGCTCAATCAACTTATCACAGGATGCATTCACAACAGGGTGACCAGATAGTAAGCATGAAAAATCAGGACACTTTTTTTTGCAAGGGGGGAAGGGGAGCAGGGGAGAGAGGACAGTTGCATATATACTACAAACCCCTAATATTGGGCCAGTTCTGATAATATCAGGATGTCCGGTCATCCTAATTCACAAATACCATGAACCACATATGTGATGCCATATCTCAATCTGTATTGATTTAAAGAAACCAGAAAGTCTCTAGTGGAATTCACAGAGGGAATGAAAGCATACATTTTTAATTATTTGTAACCTCTTTCTGTACTGATTGCCCTGCTCTCCCTACCTAATCATTAGAGATATACAGTAGAAGAACGGAACCTGGACATAGCACTGTGTTAAAATTGACACAGTTGACTTTAGTTAAATACTTAAATTAAATATCAAGCTCTCAAAAATAAAGGAATTCTTGAGGTTAAGGTTCCTCTTGCATTGTCATGTCCATCTCTTATAGACTCAGATTCTAAGGTCAGAGTTGATCTCCTGCACAATGCAGGCCACAAAACCTCACCCACCCACTCCTGTAATAAACCTCTAGCCTATGACTGAGTTATTAAAGTTCTCAAATTATGGTTTAAAGACTTTAAGGTACAGATAATTCACCAGCAAGTGAGCCATGTCCCATGCTACAGAGGAAGGTGAAAAATCCCCAGAGCTTCTTGGTTGATCTGCAGTATTTTCTTCCTTTTTGAAAGGGACTTTCAAAGCATTAGTCTTAAGAACTGACTGAGCTTGCTCTTTTTTATCATTCTTTTGGAAAAACAAAGAGGGCTTGGAAAGCTTATTCATTATTTTTTCTTATAAAAACAAACAAGGAGTGCTGTCGCACTTTTAAAGACTAAATTTTTTTTTCTTATGTTTATTTTTTACAATAGAAATTCAGGTATGCTCTTGGTTGAAAGATAACGATTAGAAAATAGTCAAATAGTGACAATACTAAGGTCAACAGTGTAAAGCTGAGCAACAGAAAAGAGAGGAACAACAGAGTCTTGTGGCACTTTTAAAGACTAACAGATTTATTTATCGCATGAGCTATAAATATAAATATGCAATAAATAAATCTGTTAGTCTTTAAAAGTGCCACAGGACTCTGTTGTTTTTCCACAATAGACTAACGCCGCTACCCCTTTGAAACTAGAAAAGAGAGGGGAGAGTTTGTCAGACTGTAAAAACTGGGTTTTTTTAAACCTATTTAACCTCAAAAACTAAATAACATTTGAAAGGAGGACATCTTTGTTGAAAATTGACATGCTTTTTTACTTATATTAATCCTATTATGAGATAGGATAAACCTCTTGGAAAGTATGTATTCAATTCAAGTGAACATACACATGAAGGGCAACAACTGTGGCATTTCCAAATTTTTGAATGCTTATCTTTGTGACCTTACTATTCTTTTAAGAGTTTTCTTCAATGTAATTTCCTTATTTTTTTAAGCAACAAACTGAAAAATTACATCATGTGGCACCATCCTCACCTCTTACAAGGTGGTCATAAGCAACAGGACTCTTAGAATCCACAGCAGACCTCTGAACTTGAGCTAACTAGCAACCAGGAAGAATAATAGGCTTTTGTTCTCTCTGTGGACCAGATATTAACTGCTAGCCTCTAACAAATCTCTAGTGAATATGTGTGAACTATGATTTTTCAGATGCTTATATCCTGAACAAATTTGTGTAGATTTTCACAGGAACAAGAGGCAGATCCCTAAAACCTGGGAAACTTCTATGCCAATATATTTTCCTAGCCTGGCTCTTAGAAATGGCTGAACTGTTTTGGTTTTTCCAGGCAAAGGCATTCATGGAAAAATTTAGCTCAAACACTTGGGCTAAATTAGGGTCGGGAAGGAATTTTCCACCAGGGCAGATTGTTAAAGTCTCTGAGGGGTTTTCGCCTTCCTCTGTAACGTGGGACACAGCTTGCTTGCTGTTGGATTCTCTGTCTTTACAGTCTTTAAACCATGATTTGAGGACTCTGATAACTCACTCATAGGTTAGCAGTTTATGACAAGAATGGGTGGGAGAGGTTCTGTGGCCTGCATTGTGCAGGAGTTCGGACTAGATGATCATATTAGTCCCTTCTGACCTCAGAGTGTAATTAAAGTTACAACAGGCCTCGACAAATCTACCAGACACATGGTGACCAGCCCAAAAACTGAGGCACACCAGATGTCTGCCAAAAAACCACCAGGCCAGGCTACTTTCAGTGGTGAGTGCAGTGTGCAAAAGACTCCCATTACCGAAAAAAGCTGCTGCCAGAAGTGATTTCAGCAGCATGGGGGCAAAGACAGCAGCACTGGAAATGTCAGCGCCGCTGGCTCCTTTTTTAGTTGCCTGGGGCATTTGCTTCTTTGGCTGGTAGGTGCTGCTATGTGCAAGGGGAAAATCCAGGGTGCCATGGCGACCTGGATTTGTCAAGCCCTGAATTAAAAAAAGTTATAAGAAACTGAAAACAGGGACTTACCATACAAAATGATAGGCAACCATATTTATAAGCATTTCTACGAGAGCCACCAATAATAATAGTATATTATGCTTTATTGTCTTTTACATTAAATGAGAAATAAGTTTAATATTCTGGTTTTTGTTTCCTTTATGTAAAAGCTACATTACGAAGAATTGATTTAACTGGAAATATGATAGAAGAAATTCAAGATGGTGCATTTTCAAAGCTTCTGTTATTAGAAGAACTTTCACTTGCTGACAATAAACTGATAAGACTTCCAGCTCTGCCTCCCAAGTTACTTACATTTAATGCAAACAACAACAGAATTAAGAGCAGAGGTGTCAAACCAAATGCTTTCAAGGTAAGTAACAGAGCTTATAAAAAATTGGAGTAACCTTGCATGAACTTAGATAATCATCATCATAATAGTATGCAGTGTTTGTTAAATATTTGAAAATTTTACTGTAAGACCTGAGCACAGGTATAGGAAGTTTTTCAGATTTTTAAAACAATATGCTTTTTATTTAATGTATATGCAACAGCAGCAACACTCAGTTGTTAATGATGCAAATTAGTGTCTTTTTAAGTCCAGTTTTGCCCCTCCACACTTCTAAAATCCAAACAAAAAAGTACAGTTGGCCTCCAAATTGGCAGGTCAGATCTGGGACAACTTAGAATTTTAATTTTTCTCTTAACACGGTAGGAAGTGAAATGGACAGGAGCACCTGAAATAAGATGCTCCTTTTCTACTAAAAGGTTTGAGGAGGACCAACAATCTCTTCAAGGCTTGTGATACTTGCCATGGAACCTCCTTCCTGCAGACCCAGAAGATCTACAGAAAGGAGGATAATGACACCCTGGTCTCCCACAGCTCCCTGTGTTCTTATTCAGTACCCTTCCCCCTCCACCCCACCTCTTTGCCACCATATTATAGATGTGAGTACTGTAGGAAGAGGGCTTTGCAAAAAAATCTGATTATCCGCAAAAAAGAGAATTCTCCCCTACCCCATGACACAGGAGTCTTGTTAATCTTCAATGAGCCTCCATTGCTTCATTCCAAGCTTGAGTAGCTTATTTTGGTTTCCCCAAAACTGAGGAAACTACTAATGCTGACAGCTTTATTTATCACATGAGCATAATTTCCTCCCATTCTGTAAATTTCCCATCTTCAAAGCGTCTGACAAAGTGGGATTTTCTCCCACAAAAGCTCATGCGATAAATAAATCTGTTAGTCTTTAAAAGTGCCACAGGACTCTGTTGTTTTTCTGCAATAGACTAATACGGCTACCCCTTTGGAACTTTACTAATGCTGGGAATTCTGAGGCTTTGAAAAGTATCCTAAGAGTCTGGGAAATACAAGTAGGAGAAATGAGACTGTTTGGAGTCGTGCTTCTTCAGGTTTGCTAGAACGATCCTAATAATTCCAATAAAGCTTTCGGGCACAAAACACTTGCAGCCTTAACTTCACCTTAAAGTTCTTGTATGGAAATAATTCTGTAGATATGGAGAGCTATTATGTTATGTAATAAACTATGATTAGATAACTAAACATTTGGTTCTAATTGTGTATTTGTACATCAGCTTGTTGGCACAGTAACCCAGAAAAACATGGTGGTATGAAGCGAAAAGAAATTACTGAAAATAGAAGAGCCAGTAAAAAGCACCATGATATCTGCTCACACCAGTCACAATCCAAAATTCTTCACCAGAAGGACATAGGTATTCAACTACAAGTAGGTTTGTAGAGCATGAGGAAAAACAGTAACAGAACACAACCACCACACCAAAAAAGTCATTATAATGACAAAGTGAATCAACATTAACTGATTTAATCCCCAATGAAAGGTTAACATTAGAGGAAGCAATTTCTTAGTATATTAGGTTACTACATACTGTACCTTCCAACAAAACAAGCATTCATACAGGATGGCTTTATGGCCATATATTGGCCAAGGTATGTATTCAAAAGAAAAATGCTGTTATCTATTTTTGGACAAATACAGGAGGGACTAGACTGCTCACAGAGTAATCAAGGAAAGTCAACACTAAAATGTTTTTCTCCTCTTTTTTACAGAAGCAGACCAATTTGTCATACCTCTATCTAGCACATAATGCACTGGAATCTGTACCTCTTAATTTACCAGAGAGCCTGCGTATTCTGCACCTTCAGGTCTCGAAGTATTTCTTTAATATTGTACAAAGGACATCGATATTATTTAATATCCATTATTTAATACTGTACAACAAAGGACATGGATAATGATTTAGCTAAAATCAGACCACTCTTGCTATTTTTGAAACAGTCAAAAAAGCAATCGAATTGTTGAGACATGAAATAATTCTTTATAATAAAGCAAAATAGAGGGTCTCCTAGCCACAAAAGTTGGTGGCTGACTGTAACTGCAAGGTTGGAATTTTTCATGTCTTTGTCTATAAACACCATTGGTTTCTGTATTTCAAGGACAGTCACTGACCACAATGAGCAACAGAATAACACTTTGTCAACAAAATGTAGTGCATTTCAGTACCAATCTAAAAGTATTGGTTAAAAACTGTCCCCAAGGAATAAAACCTTCAGATGGCTTTAAAAAAAAACAAAAAACAAAAACAAAAAAAACCCAAACTGCCCATTGATATTCAATAGCAACAAAATTAAAAAAAAAACTCTACAAGTAATGAGAGATATGATTCATCATTTGTAAGGTTCGGATACTTTCATCTAAGTTTTGATGTTGAATCATTTTCAAACTCTTTGTTTTGCAGTTTAACAACATAACTTCAATCACAGATGAGACATTCTGCAAAGCTAACAACAACACACGTTACGTCCGTGAACGTATGGATGAGATAAGAATGGAAGGCAACCCAATCATCTTGGCAAAGCATCCTAATGCTTTTTCCTGCTTGAAATCTCTGCCTGTAGGAGCATATTATTAACCACTACTTATTAGTTATACATGCTAAAAACTTAAGTATGCGTTAACAGATGATCATTCTTTCTTGTTCCTTTGTTTAAATTACTCTATCCTTTCCCCTATTAGTTATGTTTTTCTATATACCCAAATGCACTTTTAACCATGCTTAAAACATACTTCTAGTCTGAAAAAGTCACTATGTAAAAACAGCATCTTCTCACTTGGCAGACCCAATACTACCTGTACTCTCAGAATCATACAGGTTTATGATATCAAAAATAAACCTAAAACCCTTACTTTTGCAAGTATCCTTTACTCACTGGTATCATTCCTTTAACTTAAGGGGTTCAACTGCAATACTTGTGAATAATGATTGCAAAATCAGGCTTTAAGTTTGAATTACTTTATTTATACTAACATTGCAAAGCTAACATAACTATGAGAATGCTATTCTGGCTTGCACGTCAGCATAATTGTTAAATAAGTCCCAAGAGACAGCCACCTGTGCAACTCATTTGCAACCTGGAGGCATTGGGGATGCATGGTGTAACTACGAATAGAAGAATCTGGTTTAAAGCATTTTAATTACTAATTAAAATCCATGACCTTAAAAAGCACAGGTTTGCTCTAAGGGCTTTGTCTTGATCAGAACAGTCACTGAGTTTAGATCAGCCTTAGAGCAGTTGAAAGTTTTTTGGTTTTCTTCTGGGAAAATCAAGAAAGTTTCAACTGGAACTAAGAAAAAATAAAGATGGGTTTTTACAATATCACTTCTCAGAATAAAAGCCATAATTCAATTGCTGGCAAAATGTAACAAAGACAAAGAAAAAAAAATTAAATCCTTGGGAATAAAAAGCAAAGTTGGTTCTACCTTAAGATGAAAAACAGTGTGAAAAATTAATACAATTATAATTCCAGTACGGTTTTACCCATTTTGTTTATATTGAGATGCAAGCAATATTAAGAGACACATTCTCATATTAATGCTGGGTGTTTTGACTGACAGTTCCCATTAAAATCGAGATAACTACACCTTAAGATATTGATTCTGAATTAACACAAATAAATAATTTCAGACTGCACTTTTTTTCTTCTGTTTTTGTTCATTTGTTTAAAACAGAGTGCTGATTTGGTTCAACTGCTTTTGAAACACAAATGTACCAAAAGAAGCTAATCACTAATACTAGACTTATTTTTCTTGGACAAGAGATATATAAAAGGAGCTTGCTAAAACACTGAAAGTTTTCAACTTCATAGCTACTTTTAAAAATTTTATAATTATTTAAATTTCAACTAAATAATGATATATATATGACTTCAGAATCACTGCTTTTCTTTGATAACACTGTCATTTTACAGTAATAACTTTATTTCCAATCTAGTCAAACTGTAATATGACAGTTCTTACATTTAGAGGTATTACAACCTGAGCAATAAATATTGTTATGTGCACATTAAAAGCCTGGGATTCTGTTATTCTGCACCTAGGAAAATTGAAACTGAACAAGCTTCTTAGCAGCGTCAAAAATCAAAGAAGTCTGGCTCGTTTTAATCTTCTTGGAGAAGGAAGTGATTATTTTATAATTATTTAAAAAATAAAAATAAACCAGAAGAATGTTTATATTGAATTCATAATTAAGACAAATCAGTCACACTAGCACCTGTATGTTTCCTTTTTTTTTGTTTGCTTTTTTTTTTAAATCCCCTGATGTTTTGAAAAGTATATTGGTCTTGCTGAGGCTGATAAATTCACAGACAACTAGTAGCTATAACTCTTGATTTTAATTTTCCACTTAAATTTTTATCTGAGTCATGAAACTCTTATGCTTATTAAAACAAACAAACAAACTAAAAGACAGCCACCCCACAACAGCCATGATTATATTCCAAATACAAGCCAAGATGATACCAAAAGGAAACAAGAAAACATTTATTTGTCCTAATAGTGGCCAAAATATAAGAAGATTCAACTTAACAATAGCCATTTTAAGTGTAATCATGCTGTCTATGTAGCAGGCCCACTAGATCTTGCTCCCATTCCCAACTTTATTAGAAAAGAAAGCTCTTTCCATACTTAATAGGACCAAAAAAAAAAAGATTAAAGTTGATTTAGGATTACTTTCAGATGGGAAAAGAGGTTTCTACACATATTAGAATTAACAATATTTCTTTAAAATGCTCTTGAACTGTCACTAAATATTTATTTATAAATAGTATAAACTAGCAGTTAAACTAATTTAATCTCCTGATATTCTCTCAAAAATCTAAAATGCTTGAAGACAAGGGGCAGTCCCTGAAATATTAGTGTATGTAATGAATGATTTTATACGGTTTAATTCATCCTCTTCACCACAGTATAGTTTAGCTCTCAAAAACCTTAGAGTAAAATAGGAGAAGGGCTAGAAAATGAAGGCATTTTGAAAAGTCTATCATATGCTCTTATTTCCTTCATTTCTAATAATTTCATAGGAATTTGAATAGAAATTTCTTAATCTACTGATAATTTTGGCCAATCTTTCTTTTGTAATCCATGGCTTTTTTAATAAAACTCTAAATTACTTTTTTCTTCATTAGTCCACCAATATCAGTTAAAATATATAAGCGTAGCTGAGATCAGATCGTATTACTTAAAACAGTAAATGCACTGCACCAGTAGCAGCTGGCCTTGTCTGTGTTAGTGTTTTAGCCATAGACGTAGCGACACCAGTGTAAACGCTAACGCTGATGCACTGGACTGGCATAGTGAGTCTATACTAGGAGTTTGCACTAGTTTTGATACATTGGTGTAGTTAAACCATTGGCTAAAATTGAAAAGATGAGCCTGCAAAACATTGTTTTTATCCAAATTCTATTTGAAGCAATTCCTCTTTCTGGGATGTGAGAATGATACCTATACACCAGGGTGGCCAAACTATGGTTTGTGAGCTGCATGTGGCTCTTTTACAGTTTAAGTGTGGATTGCAGAGCCCTCTATTCCCCCTCCCCCCCGACACCCCATTTCCACCTACCAGACTAGGGTGGCGAGCTAAGAGCTTCTACCCTAGCAGGATGAAGGAGGGCTAAAGGATTCTGCCCAGGAGGGAGCAGGAACTCAGGGGATCAGCAAGTTTGACCACCCATGCTACATACTTTAAAACACACACACACACACACACACACACACACACACACACACACACACACAAAATCAAGAGAACAATCTCTCTGAGATTACAACATTCTTATGTAAGTCAAATTTTGGAACTGCAATGCTTCACACCATCACTTTAAAACAACTCCACCTGCCTATTTATGTTATTTACTTATTCACATACTAAACTCGCTGAGAAGCCAACCAAGCATATTGTACTTAACTTTCTTGTGGTCATTACTGAGTGCTTGCTTTCAAATTAGACACTAACCAAATAACTATCATTGTGTCAGTTTAAGATTTTACCACAATCATCAGTTCTTATATCACTGAAGTTTTAAGTAAGAGTCCAATCAACTAGATAATATCTACATATCGTATACATTTTTATATGTACGAAATTCCAACAAGCTTGATCTTTCAAGCTAGTAATATGAAATTATTATGGCTCTTATAACAGAAAATTCTATAAATTAGCAACTAACAAATAACACTTGTGACTGCTTCAAACCCCAAAGGAAATCTTTGTATGGAGACAGCCAAATATTTGGACCATTTATTAAAAACAAATTTGTTGCTTGTGGTAACCCAACCAGCTGACTATTCCAAATTTTTTATTAAACATTTGAAACATAAATGAAAAACTGCCCTCTAAACCACTGTTTTGATGCCTCCCACTTATTAATATTTTATTGCCATCCAGCAAAGAACCCAAACAAAAATCTGATCTCTCATCTCCAGTGTGGATGCTCCTACTACAAGAAGAAGACATCATAAGCAACACTGTAATTATTTCCATATATGTAACAAAAGGCTCCAGTGTGATACTGTGCGAAGTCATGTGATTTTAATATTCATACAAAATCTAATACCATGGACACAGTGGTGATACCGTATCAAGGCCTACTGAAAACTGAACATGAATCTTTATTTTTAGTGTAAGGGTGCCCTTCTTATTTTCATTAATACAAACAATACTCTTTTAACCACTCCACACTCTCCCTCAAATAAGTGCATTAACAATAAAAACTTAAAAAGATATACCTTAGCAGGCAAGATTTCATAATTTTTTATGCAGATTATGTGATGCCTTTGGACCTCTTGATGTCTCTCCCATATCAGAAAACACCCCGCTACATCTGATAAAATTATTACAATGTTTTCAAAAAGAAGTGGGCTTCTAAGTCTCTTAATAGGACCCTGATAATTAATTATATTTGGAAAACTAAAAAGGTCCCCCAAAAGTACATTTTTCTTAAATTCTCTTCTAATTCTTTTTTGACAAAAAGGAAAACAACCTTTACATTATTACACTTGTCATGCTGATGGATAAAGAACGTTCACCAATTTATCTTTATTACTTATTAGTTAGCATTAATATGATGCATTATAAACCCCAATAATTAAAGCAATACAATCTTTTCTGTTCTTTATTATCTCAGATGTTTATTAATAAAAGTCTTTTGCACACAGTATTCAAGGACTAAAAAGTGAAAATGGCTTTCAAAGGGATTAAGTTCTGAGGCAGAATCTTAATGAGATGTCATATTTTCTTTAAGATATTTTCCAGATGTTTAATATGCATATTTATCAGACTTCTAAATGAGCCATACGACTAAATATGAAAACTAGAGAAATTCTTTTAATGAACATTATATTTTTGATAGAAGTGTTTCCTCACATTCTGAACAGGATCACAGCAGTCTATTTCACTTTCACAATTCTATTCAATGGCATCCTTTTCACAACAACGACATTGCAATTCTGTGATCTTTTAATAAATTTAAGTCCCTTTACTCTCTTGAACCACATGATACCAAACAAGTATTAAACTTACCATACATAAACCCTTCTGAGGCACAATTTCACCATTAATAAATCTTAATCTGCTATCCCTTCATTTAATGAATATGTTGTTTTTTCAGATAAGTTCTATTCTGTTTGACTTTCACTGGCTTACAGACAACAATCTGAATAGTTATCAAGCTATGCTATAGTTATGCTACACAACAATATATTGTACCTTTAAATACAATACTTAACTGGATTTATATGACCTCAGACCTTGAAATTACTGCTGTTCCTTTTTGGTTTTTATATTACTTCAACTATTTTTTTATTGTCCAAGAACTCTGACAAATAAAAATAATTACAGAAACAAATTGGTTTATATTTTGCAACCAAACTAGACACTTTTCTGATACTATTCTATCAGACTCCTCAATCATTCTGCTGCTTTACTGAGCTAATTTTTGTCTGATTATATATGTTTACATCACTGTCAAGGCATTTTAACATCACCTCCAAGGTTAGTAATCATGTATACATGAACAGCCACGTTATCCCTATACAAAAGTGTAAAAAAATATTTAGAACATCCACAAATTGCAGAAAACTTGACTGTAAATATTCCATTTTTTAAAAAAAATTTCATTACTTTTTTCTTACTATATATTTTGTCAACAAATTGCACATGGGCTGAAAACCTCCAGCTTTATCAGGGATCAATGGGAGCTTTCTTGAGCAATCACAGATTTTGTCTATGTGACCATTTCAATTTATAAGCACAAAAAAAATACACAGTCAAAAAAACAGGAAGTCCCTGCATCTTTCCTCAACTTGTGTAGCTATTTCTTTGGAATCCACTCCTTTTCTATACTACAGTGAAAGGATTCATGTCTAATAAGAAGAGGTTGCGATGGATGGATGGATGGATGGATGGATGGATGGATGGATGGATGGAT